>SKCR01023418.1:0-287690 GCA_019454045.1 Zanthoxylum bungeanum | reverse complement strand
AAATAAGAGATTAAAGAATATAGAATTTGAGAGATTGATATTGAGATTGAGAATTTAGAATTGAGAGATTGAGATTAATAAAATTGAGAGAAATTGAGTAAGTTTAGAAATTGGTTTGATGGGGGTATTTATAGATTTTTTTTTGATAATTTTACTATGCCAAAAATACCCTCAAATTATTGTTGTTATGAAGGGTAATTTTGGATTTTCTTATTTTTTTTTTTGTTTTAATTAATTAATACCCATTTTCCCGTTGGGAACGGGAAAATGGGGTATGAAATTGAATTCTTTGGTTCCAAATCGAAACCGTATGGTTCCAGTTTAGAACTGATCGGCGGTTCCAAATTACATTTAACCATAACCGAATCGGTCACCACCAGTGACCGATTCGGTTACGATTTACTCTAATCAAACTGGTCAAATCGGTTCGGTTTCGACTTTGAATAGGTTCAGTTTCGGTTTCGAATCGTAACCGTGACCGAGTTTACTTATATATGTTAGTGTAAGGTTAAAAAGAGAAATTATCTATCCATTAAGAATATAAAAAATAATTTTTTTACACAAAAAAATTAATAATAACTGATATTTTACACCAAAAATTAATTATAAAAAGATATTTTACATGAAAAAACTAATAATTTCGGTATAAAATATCACTTTTCGATATAATTGTTTTTTTTCAAAAATATGATATATTTTTAAAATTTTAATTTAACCTCATTAATTAAACATTCGAGGCAATTTGATAATTAAGGAAAACATCGAGGGGTATTGAATTTTAACCCAAAAAAGAACATGTATTGATCTTGACTTCTCCTGCCCCTTGTTGACTGTTGAGAAAACAATCACGAGTGTTCCCTCCAATAAATCTCGACCACGTCAATTATATGCCACGTGTCAAACGTCTACTCGCCGAAAACAAGTCATCAGACACGTCACAATATTCTCCCTCCCTCCCTAAAAAACCAATTCGATCAGCAGATCCAATAGCACTCACTCCCCGATCGCAAACCCTAACTCTCCAAAGCTCTCTCCGTGAACTCCGGATAGATCCCCCAATTGCACCGTGGCTCCGTCAGGTCAAACGCCGCCGACGCCGACGCCGCAGCAATCCCTCAATCAAAGAAGAAAACAACAAACATCAACCGAAACCGCTATCCATAGTAGAGATTCGAAAAGAACTCCGCGAGCAAGGCCTCAACGCGGCTTACCGTTTTGGCAACAGAATTGGTTCTTAGGTTTGCTCTTCCTCATGGCTATGGCATTCTTCGCTCTCGCTGTCTTCCTCTTCCTCGGCCTCAATCTCGACGAATCTCCTCCTTCCTCTGCCTCCGCCGCTTCCTCCGAAACCATCGAGGTCTGAATTCAACATTTCGATTTTAATTGATCTCGACTCTTATTACAGAATGTCAGAATTATAAAGAATAATTAGAAATTGAAATTTGCATTTCTAAGATCCTGCACGGTGGCATAATTGGATTATATATTTGTAAGCTAAATATGTTTATTACTCGGCCAAACATATTCGAAATAAACTATCAAAATTGTTTTATGAAAAGAGAAACTTATTTGTTGAATGATAGTAAATGTGCCTTTAGATTCTTTTATTTAATTTGTTAACCATGTGGATATTGTTTGCTTTGGGCGCACAGTCCATCATGATAACCAATTAGATGTTGTTTGCTTTGGATTAGGACACACAAGCCATGACGGTTTTCATTTTGGGTTCTGTAACCCAAAATGTGTAAGTTAGCCTAGATCCTCCCTCTTTAGCTATCTGGGATGTTACAACTAAAATGTTCATTTGTGAGGTTTCAATAACTAGTAAAATATTTTGGATTTATTATTTTGCTTTTGCTTGAACAGGTTACGTACGGGACAGTTCTTAAGTTGATGCATGAGAAGACAAAATTCCGGCTGCATTCACACGAAGTGCCATATGGTTCTGGCAGTGGGCAGCAATCAGTTACGGGTTTTCCGAACGTTGATGATGCCAATAGCTATTGGGTACTCTCCTTTTTTTTGCCAAAGTTCCTTGCCATGGTTATTATTTGTTAGTATTTTATATGGAAGATTGCAGTTATCCCCAATCTTTTACTTCATATTTAAAGATAATTCTAGCTACTAGTTAGGTGATATTTGTTTATTTTTCCTCGGCTTGCACCTTGCTTTCATCGTTGAGTTTAGTTGGTCATTCTGTAGTTGGATTTTGATACACTTGATATAAATTTGGTAAGTCAATTCTATGTGGGTGAAACTAATATTGCCTTGCGGTTTTGCAAGAAAATGGAATTGGCAAGTATTTTGTCTTTTGATGTGAAATAAGCTTTTGTTTTGCAGATTGTTAGGCCTATTCCAGGGACATCTAAACAAGGTGACACCATCAAGAGTGGGACTGTCATCCGGTTGCAGCACATGAGAACTAGAAAATGGTTGCACAGCCATTTGCATGCTTCCCCAATTTCAGGCAACCTTGAGGTTAGTACAGGTTTCTCTAGTTCTCTTATTTTATTCCTGTTTCCATAGCCTTGATATAGTAGAAAGGTTTCAAATAAGCCCAATCAAAACCAGGCAGGAAATGTGAAATATCGGTGCTCTCAAATTCAAATATAGATGGAACTGGTAATTAGTCGTTCATAACCTGTTAATTTTAGTTTGGGCTGTAATACAAAAGTGCTTTCATTGACCTTGAAATATTGGAGCTACTGGATCCGTATTTATTCTTTATCTAAGCTTCACTGTGCTGGGTGTAGGTTAGCTGTTTCGGAGGAGAGGATGAATCTGATACTGGTGATCACTGGAGGTGAGACCTTACACTAACTCTATTTCAATCGTGTATCTACCTGTCACGGTCTTTTGTTGACTGATGGCTCATATTGGTGAATTTATCGTAGGCTTATGATTGAAGGGAGTGGGAAGACATGGAAGCGAGATCAAAGGATTCGGCTTCAACACATTGACACAGGTGGCTACTTGCATAGTCATGACAAGAAATATCAGCGGATAGCCGGTGGACAGCAGGAGGTGAGAAAGAAACAATAACATGTCCATTTAAATAAACATTGATGCAAATGAATCTGAAATTCTAATTCATTTGGTGCATAGAACTTTGCTTTTTAGTTCTCCATTTAACCATTTCTGTGCTTTATTAGGTTTGCGGCATGAGAGAAAAGCGTGCTGATAATGTGTGGCTGGCTGCTGAAGGTGTGTACCTTCCCATAACTGAAAGCAAGTAGATTCGCTGTCATTAAGTGAAGTTACCTGTAGAAACAGGCACATGGATTTTTTATTTTTAGGTTGTTGGTGTCTGTTCTTGCATATAGCTTTTAGTTATTGATGTTCTATGACGATGAGGAACAAAAACTGCCGGATTTAGTATGTGTATGCTATTATACTCATCATAACACCACTAGTAGTTTGTTTCTTGAACTTCACATTGATATAAAGCATGTTAATTACCTCTTTCTGGCTTTATGTTATATTAAAGTTGAACAAAATCTTCAATTTAAGGATGTCCCATCTCTAAATTCTTTCACCTTTCTTGAAATGCATACCTGGATTGATACAGGTGGACACTAGTGTCAATTTGTGGTCTTGTTGGGGAATCAATAAAAAAAAACGTCTGTAGAGTTGGGAGTGTTGTGATCCTTCCTCCTTTTTGTTTTCAGTTTAAAATTGGCCTTTCATGGATATAAGGGTAAGAGCTTGTACCACGGGCATTAAGAGCTTAACCATATGGAACCCCACATAGATGAAAGCACAATAATTAAATTGTTTGGTAGAATAATATTTTTATTTGATAGTTAATGTTTACTAACCACAATTCATTTATTATAACCTATAGCATCTCCATGAGAAATATATACTACTAGCCACTAGGTCAAATAGGCAAATACATAGCTACATTTTGCCTGCGGATAGAAGTAGGAACAAATGAATGATGTAAATGGGAAACATACAGAAATATTCAAAAACTATGGTATTTATAAATGTATCTTTACTAAACTCTTTTAGTAGATTAAGATGAATATTTTGAATATAAATATCCATAAATAATTTCTCGCGTTAGACAAGCAATCTTAATACAGATTGCTTATCGATCGTTCATGAGCTATGAGCTCGATATGTCTCGATGAGTACCACAAGTTATTTATGGGTATTTATGTTTGAAATGTCCATTTTTAACTATTAAATAAGAAAAATCGCGTGGCCTTTTTTTCTTTCTTTTTTTTATTTTTTTTATTTTTTTATTTTTATTTTATTGCCTTGACTCTAAGCTATTTCTTAAGGTTTTCGGTTTCATAAGATTGTTTTCATAAATTTTCCATCAGCACATCATCTATTTCCAAAACAATACTTGTGAACATGACTACTGAAAATAAAATGCTTGCAATGGGATCACATAATTAGAAATGAAGAAAAATTAGAGTCCGGTCTGGTTTGATGGGTTTTAGCTTGGTCTCAAGGTAAAAATTATAGGGTCCAAGTTTGGTTTTTATTACTAAAAATATATTTTTTTTTACTTATATAAATTAATTTTTAATTCTAAATATATATATATTTATAATTAAATTTTCAATGTCCAATTCAAAAAAACACTAAAAATATTGATATTCTTATTTATTTTTTTTCATTTTTAAGTATTAAAAAATTCAAAAATATTTTTTTTAAAAAAAAAAAAAAAAGTCGACCCTACTAGGCGCAAAATAATTCAGGCCAAGTCGGACTTGGCAAAGCCACGGTCCGGTCCAGCCCAGCCAGTTGCCATTACTACATATAACAGAGGCGTTATAATATTATTTTTATTGGTCCATTTGAATATATGAGAAATTGTGAGTTTTTTTTTAACGAATATATGGATATCCAAAGTCTCAATGCCCACACATGCTACATTTTGAGCTAGTCCAACTAGTAACGGCTGAATATTACAATATTGTCATCATCCCTTGCGTCGCATGATGACAACTGGAATGCATGATGTGATGTTGGCCCAAGATTTAACAAACCATTCGTTAATTCCATTCATAATAAATGTGAGATAAATAAAGTGTTTTCATAACCGACCGGTCAAATCGGAAACCGATAATGAGTCTGATCCAGAAAATTTCTAAAAATCGGCCATGCAAAAATGGTTAAAAAGGCCAAAACCAGTGAACATACCCAGTTTTAGATTTTTTTTTTAAATTAAGAGGGTTCCAAATCTTTTTTAGTCCAAATCAAGTTTGTTTTGATGTTAGAAATTGTTAGAATAAATGATTATATTTTTCATATGTAATGTGTAATATATATCTATATATATTACTTTTTAATTAAATAAAATTATTTATGACGTCAGCTGACTCTGCTGATTCAAACGGTCGAATCGACTTACTCATTAAATCTTATAAATTACCGATTCAATTACTTATATAATTTTTAAAACAATGGATAAATAGACCACAACATAGTTGATATCTTATTGAGGAGCCGAAATTAGAATTGTAAATAAAACTTGGGGCAAGCCGAAATTTGCTGTGCTAATTAATGCTGATTCTTCCAATAATAATTATTTTATTTATGTTCACCAACAATTTGTACATCAATTTATGAGGAAACCCATAAATAAGTGTCCCCTTTCTAGCTAATCCTCTACGGTAACCTACCCCTTTAGGGTAAGGTCTCACAAATTTGATTTATTATATTGGTTATTTTACCGGTTAGATCTTGAATCACATTCACTTGTTGGTGAGTTAAAGCTTTGCTCATTTTATAGGTATAGTTTGAAATGAAATGATATTTTTTAAGAAATCCCAAATTTAAATGGTAAAAGTAAAATTCTTGATTATCTCATAAAAGAAAATGATACACAACCCATGTTTGTACAAATCTTATTCTAGTACATGCTTTTAGGCTTTGGTATTTCGAATTTGATTATAAAATAAAATCGAACCGAACCGAACCTGATTAGTTAAAACTTATATGATTATGAAGCAGTAGATTTGGTTTGTCAAACTCCTTTGTTTTTTTTTTTTTTGGTTTTTGATTCACTTGTGAGAATTTGGACTAAATCGAACCACAAATCCAGTTCGGACAAAATTTCCACCTCTATAATCTCTTGTTCTTTACTTCACAAATCACAGGATGACTTGGTGATGAAAAGTAAACAAATGTTAGAACAAAAAAATTGAGACTTGGTTGGTTCCATGTAGGGCTCTCTCTTTGGCGTACCTACCACAGTTCCAAAGTGAATCAATTCTCTCCTCAATCAAAGGAAGAAAAAAAAAGATGACCCACCTAATCAGACGGTTTAAATTACCCAATGGTTAAATCTCAGAGCACTATGTATGTGCACATGGAGTGGAGTGTAGGGTCCTTGTTGTATGATTGAAGACAGAGTATCATCAGATCACATGTTCTCCATAACCATATAAAATATCTTTTTTTTTTTTTTTTTTTTTTGTGTTAATGTCATTCAAGGCTGGCCTTGTTTAGTTATTATTTACTTATTACTGACCATTTTGGTTAATTTGCAGGAAAAAAGCAGAAGCTAAGCTAAAGCCTAATGATCTCATTGGTTTTGGTTAGATCTTACAAAAGGAAAATTTAGGGCACCGAATTTTTTCTAGTCCCAATTCTTCTTTACTCTCTGAAAAAGAAATATCAATTATTGCAATCATCTTTTTGATAGCTTCTCTTTTCAATAACGAAATCACGGTCATGGCACAGCATTGAAGTCGAAAAAGTTGCAACTTACAAGTTACTTTATATTTACATCAAATATTAAGAACAGGCCAATTTAACAAAAAAGTTGACAAGATTACATATTATACAAATGGGTTAGGCTATTTTAATATATTGATACAAATTTTTAACCATTGATTTCCTACAATCCATTGGTAGATCAATTTGTATTACTCAATGCTACTTTGAATCAAATGGCTCAAAATTTGTGTCAAAATCTTAGGTCAAAATTTCCCCGCCATATATATGTGTGTGTGTGTACCTTAATAGGGGAAGAATGCGGACCACTTTTATTCGTACCCACCAGCTCAGTAATCTTCCTGATCTGTGAGTAATTAAATTACAAATAGCTCATTAGACAAGGTCAATGCATTTACTAAACAATTTGTTTAAAGTAATCAAAGTGATAACGCTCAACTGTCCTGTCCATGTACAAACTACTAGTAGCATATAATAAAATAAATTAAAGCCTGTAAATCCAGAGATTCCGGAAGGAAGCATCACATTCAGAGTTGAAATTTACGTGAAGGAATAGATTCCCAGATGTAAAATTTCAGTTAATTGTCATTATTTTCTCTCAGAAAGAAAATGAACCGACAACTCTTTTAACATGCAGGATATATAATTAAAGGTAGGGACATAAATTTGGACAAAAATGTACTAATGGTCTGAAAGTGACTCCTTGTTGGTAGGGATGCTCTCAAAAATTATTCAGCCCTCAAGATTTTCTAATTTTGAATGCCATAACACTAACAGCAAAGCATCTCTAGAATATATATATATATATATATATATATATACATACATACATACACACACACACACAAGTGGTTTGTTTAATTGTTTCATTTTGATTAGATCTAATAAAATGGGCATAAGCATGATCTATTAAAATGATATTAAACTAACCGATAAGGAGATCTATGACACATGGGAAACATTTTGCTACATACATGAATAAGAGCTACACAAATCAAACAATTTGAAATAGGATTGTGATAAGAAGACTAACTTCGAAATTGTCTCTTGAATCAAAACGGTAAGCTCTTGGAAGTTGAACTGATTGTGAGGGACTTAAGATGTTCTGAAGGGACAAAATCTTGTGGCAAATTGGCCCTCTTGACAATTCTCTTCATATTGCTCTGTAAACTTTGTTGGACTAATTGTTTCACTGCTTTCTTTTCCTCACTCATCATGTCCTCTTCTTCTTCTAAACACTCCTTTGTAACCCCATTTGGCTTCATAGATGTTGACGAAGATCCGCAAATAGGAGCAGACACCGCTGCTGCTGCTACCAAATGTCCACCATAAGTATCGGAAACTTGCTTCCCTTTATCAACTCTCAAGCATTCCAAAATCCTGGAAGCCCTCTTCTGTGCCAATGTACTACCCAAAAGTGTTAATTCAAGCAATGCCGATGCAACACCAGCTTCCATCATGGCCTGTCTATCTCTATATGATTTATGCGCCATCACCATTAAAACATATGATGCCTTCTCCTGGCACCCGGGTGAGTCAGTCCAATTCAAAACATCAACTAAAATCGGGAACGCATCAGGCAACTTACTAATTGCTTTTCGAACTTCTGGGGTGGATACTACATTGCTCAAAATGGACAAAGCTCTTTCACTTAATTCCATATCTCCTAATGTCTCCAAGAGAAATGGGATCAAACCGGTTTCTAATATAAATGCAATATTTGATGGAAAGATAGAGAGATTGTACAGAGCTCGAAGAGCATCCTGTTTTGCTTGTGAACTACTTTTTTTATCCAAATTCTTGAGGGTTTTAACCAAGAACGGAACTGCAGCTGAAGATCCAATGATAGGTTTATTCGAATCCAAAGCACTCAAGCCTAAGAAATTTGCCACTATTGCTTCCGAAACTGATGGATTAGGAGCATCAGGAGACTCAATAAGCTTTAGCATCTTGTGAACGGCACCCGCTTTGACAATTGCTGCTTTGTTCCTACAAATGGGGGTTGTAAAAAATCAGTCACATTTACTAACCAAAAAATTGAAAAAAAAACACATTTTAACAATAAAAACTTGGAAAGTAACTAGTCACAAACATGAATCCCATATACTCACAAACGAGCAAAACATAACGAAAGCACATTTTTAAAAAAACAAAAATCAAAACTTACAAATCATTGCCAATTCCAAGATTGAGGAGAGCATAAAGAGCAGAAATTTGGGAATCAACAAGTTGAAAATCAAGCATCCCAACTAAAGGAGGAATGGAACCAAGCATAGCAAGAGTGACCCTTGTTTCAGAATTTTCTTTAGCCAAAAGCCTCACTTTACTTGCCGCTTCTCTTGTTTTATCTTTACTTTCACTTTGCAAATCTTTAACAACAATCTTTAACTCCTCTAAAGCTTCCTCTTTCTTCTTTATCTCACTCTCAGCTTCACCCTCAGCCAAGTTCAAGAGATCCAACAGCTTCTCCGATTTTGAAACACACCCTTTTACTTCTTTCCGCTTCTCTTGCTTTTGCCCATTTCCTTTCTCCGAATCAATTTCCGTTTTTGATTTCGGCGCCGGAAAAGAAATCTCCTCCTCGTCGTCGGGAATGTCCGGACTGTAACGTGAACTCCCGCCACAACTAACGGCGTCAAATATTTTCCGACGGAATGCAGCACCGGAGAAGGCGGTCCATAAACGGAAGTGATGGTGGCCGTTAGCGGTCGACGTGGGTCCGTCGTTATGATCGAGGATTAAAGATCTGACACTGTTTTGATGAATTTTTGCCATTTTTTATTCCGTTTTTGTTGCTTCTTTTCCTTTTTTTTTTCCTCCCTTCTACATTGACAAGAAAACAAGACACAAGTGAAGTGAAGTGAAGAGTTTTTTTCGAATTTTGTGTTGTGTGTGTGACTTTTTTGGTTCCAGTTCCAAGAGAAGACAATTTATTTACCAACCGAATTTGAACGTGTGTATATATATAAAATCTATAATAAAAATAAAATAAAATAAAATAAAACAAAACAAAACAAAAGCATCATTTTTTTTTAATCTTAAATCTTCTAACCAAACAAGGTCTTAAGTAGATAAATAAAACTTTTTACAATGTTTAGATTATCGGTTTATCACCTCTAAGCTTTTTTGTATCGAGGAGAATAATTGGTAGCTAATCATGAATATCAGTTGGTTTTGGTTGTTTAGAAATCAAATCCAATGAATTTAATCAATCAATCAATCAAATTTATTAAAGTTAAATTGGTTTTAATTTCTCTTGATTATTCTAATTTATAATTTTAATTAAAATTAACTGGACTAACTAGATTTTATTTTACCGGAGGTTATATCAAACAAGTAATGCTTTAGTGGTAGAGTGACATACCAAATTGTGAGGTTTTTACAAAATTACATACTTTTTATAATCGGATCAATAATTAAACCGGTGATGTAAAAGATTCAATGGGTCATTACTTTGATAGTTAAATCGTGTCCAAAAAATCAATAAAACCGGCTTACCTAATAAATAATTTTATTTAATTAAAATATATATAAAAAAAATTTGACTAGTTTTTGTTAGGGTTTTAGCTGTGGTTCGGGCGAAATCGTAACTTAAAATTATTCAATATCCAATATACACGTTTTTATCCGAACCGACCAACCAATACACATGAGGGCTGCCCAGGTCATCCCCAATAATACTTAGGCAGTTCATGGGCTGTCCAAACAGTGGCCAATTCACTGTTTGGACAACAGACACCCTGTAAGCCCGAAACTCACCCAAAAATGCCGTTTTTCACCGTTTTCGCATATTTCAACTCTGAAATAATTTTCGCCAATTGTTCCAATATCCAAACACATCCAATACATTTATATAACATACTTTTCATCACCAAAATACAAAATTTCCATATTTGATTGTTAACTAAAAATATCATTTTCATGCTTTAAATCCAATTTTCTCAACATTAATCATATTAATACTTACACCAACTAAAGTCACCACAAATGAAGAACCCAAGAATAATTTTAGGAGTTACAAGAGTGGTAATAACACTCTAGAATGGTAACACGTTATCAAATGATAAAATTGAACTAATATTACAATAATATCATCCAATCTAACTTCACACATGCATTTACCTTCAAATTCATCCTCCAAATCAAAAAGCCCCATAATATAAGAAAGGAAGAAACCGTAGAACTTCTCTAGATGCTCAAGAACAAGAAACAAACTTTCTAAGTTTAAGAGTTATGAAGATTACCTCCAAATCTCCTAATTTCTTTAAACTTTTTCTTGATTTCTTCACTTTCTTCCTTGATTCTTCAAACAAATTTTTGGGTGCTTTATTACTAGAGAGGTTCGGCCATGGAGTCTTAATAAATGAGAAAATAAAATTTTCTCACTTTAAATAGTAAGGATAACTGACTTTAGGGGGTAGAAATAAGGGCATTTTGGTTATTTGGTCAATTAATCTAATTAATTAATAATAATAAGCTTTAAGTTAACAAATCCAATTTACATACTTCAAGCTTAAAAGAATCATGCCTAATATTGAAATAATTCAATTATCTAGATATTTAACATTTAAATATCTAAATAATTAATTAATGCGATTATTATCATTATGTATTTTTTATTTACATTAACTAACAAAGACATATATTAATGGCATGTGTCAAAGTCTTATTTGACAATTAATTAATATGTATCAAATCAAATCTTGTATCAAATACAAATACACATTAATTATTAATTGACTGAAAGGCCCCTAATGCATGTATTTTCGTTTAAACCATTTAAACAATTCAAATTAACTCATTTAATCTAGTGAAGTATTATGAATAATCTGTATTATTTATAACGCGTTGCCCAAGTGCTCAACAAGTACACTTCATATTGTGGGACTCTATAAGTTTAGATTTAACTGCCACGAAATCAAATTTCGTGTTCATAATTCACCCACTCGTAAATTACGATGACCATAGAAAATATCGCTAAACTATGCAAGTCGAGGTCATTGCGTACGTATAATCCCTCCTGTTGAGTTTTTCTAAGGTCCCAAGATCAAATCAAAGCATGAAATCATGAGTGAATACATCAACGGAGGTAGCGGAATATTCACATCGATCGGTTGAGTCGATTTGGAGACGAACGAAGCAACAAAACTCACTGCCATGGGCGCAAACTGCTGGCAGTCCACTGTCTCCATTTTCAGATTTTTGGGTTGAAGAACGGAGCTCCAAACTTCGTCCACGGATCCCGGCTCATGGGTGAACCTCCCTACCACCTTCGCAAGACTCGTAAGTGTGCTAGCACTTGGATTTCCACCATGAAACACACTCTTGCCTCCCTTGAAACTAACGATTTTGATGAACAAAACCAGAAACTTTTCAGCCCTTGGGCGTGAGAAGGAGAGAAGAAATGAGAGAGAAAGAAATGTGTTGACTTGTGAAATGAATTACCAAAAATGCTTTATATATTTTTCCAAAAAATAATAAGCATTTACCATTTTAAAAAATCAAATTAAATAAATGGTAATTCAAATACACATCTATCATTCACTATTCCAACCACACCCATCAACTATTCATAGTCATTTTAATAAAGTGATTTGATGGTGTCAATCAATCAATCAACTCAATCACATCAATCAATCAATCAATCACATCACTCAAAGTGACGTTTGATTTGACGCTTGATGTGATGAATGACTTGACGTTAGATTTCACGCTTGATGTGACTTGCGTCACCGCACTCGAATTCGAAATACGAATGCGCTCGCAATCACACTCGGGCTCGGGTTCGCTAATTCCAAATTAACGATTTTTCCGTCGCGTCGTAATTAAGTGATTACGCCTAGCGAATTCACTATTCACGTCGCTAACGAATTAATTCTAAATTAATTCGTTCGCCCGAATTAAAATCTAATTTTAATTCCGCGTCGAAATCTAATTTCGTTTAATATATCGAATATATTAATTATACCGATTAATTCCAAATTAATCGTTATCTCTCTCTCGACGATATTTTATCCTAGATAAAATATCTCCGTAATTAATCCTAGATTAATTTTCTCTCTCTTCTATATAATCCCAGATTATTCAAGAGTGCGAGTTGTGCGTCATCGGTGGATTATCGGGAAGCGACCCATGAGATCTCCGGATAAGTTGGCTATAAATACGGTCGTCGGTGTATCCGAATCACGTACGTACCAAGTACCACGTTCTACCGATTTACGAGACAAGGTCTACTCCTAGCAAAGTACCAAGTCTACCCAATTCTCCGGACATATCCTATTAAGAATATTTAGATCTATATCAAGCGTAGTATACAATCGTATTGTGCGTATCGGCCCAGTATCGGATAGTCACGTGTTAGGGCTGGGGCTGGATAAGTGTCTGCCCCGTCCGAAACACATATCGGATGTCTGGTAACTAGTCTCTATAATCGGATATTCATGACCTGGTCATAATATCACGATTGGATGCGCATCACTTAAGAGCACTAATACCGTATCCTGCGTGACATCATCTCCACTATGACTGGAGTGATACTTCCGTCTCGACATCACATCCAATACTCTACGACTCTCTGATAAACCCAGAAGTGGTAGACACAGAACCGGTCAAAGCCCCAACCACCAAATCCAAAGTTTATCGATTATCGTAAGTATTAGCGATGCAAGTCTCAGGTTAAGACTATACACACCTACCTTGATTTCGGCCTCCCATAGACACCTATTCATAATACCAATGGGATTCCGAAGGGTCTATCCATCCAGAGCGAAGCTGTTTCCCGTCCATCGGTGAAACACGACCTCCTATCGCACTTGCATAAGTCTCCAACACTTATATATATGAGAACTATGCCGTTGTGCCCTCACAACGCGCACAAGTGCAATACTAGCCTATTCCGCATTATCGATGTCCAGTCTCGATAATACTACGGCTAGGGATATTTAATGATTAATCCTTCGTGGACTGATACTGTCTCATATCATCTCAATCCAGGAACTAATCATAGGGACCTCTCTTCATTTATATATCTATGGTGATCTAATCACAAATGATGAGAGTGCAATTTCCTTGTTACATAGTTAATTTGCTACAACAACACAATGATCTGTGCAAATAGTGACGCTATGGGTCATATTATCCAACAATCTCCCACTTGGCACGTAGCGAGTCACTCAAGTGTTCCAACACTTGAACTATGTAAGGTTCGCTCAAATTGCTGAGGAAAGGTTTTCGTCAGCGGATTTGCTTGATTATCGTCTGACGCGATTTACACGATCATCACATCGCCACGATGTATGATCCGAACGAATCAGATGATATAGAAGTATATATCTGGATCGTCGATGAGACCTTTAATTCCTTAGCCTGTGCTGACGCCTAGTTCAGCTGCTAACAGAACTATATCTAATCTAATTAGATTTATGTTCGATCCAAATGGCTTCTTTTGCTGCCTCAGCTGCAGCAATAATCCGTATCCGTATTTGTTGTTTATTCGGCAACAGTTATCTTGCTTGGAATATTTCCAGCTCACTGTCCCGTAATTCAAACTTTATAGTACCGTAGTATTTAATAGTTTGGAAACTTACAGCGGTGATCCCAGTCACTTCAAGTTCTCCTTCTCCATATTTTAAGACAGCATCTTTAGTTCTCTAAGATACTAACAGATGTTCTCAATTTCAATTTAGTGACTATCACTAGGATTGACCCGATTGTGACTCCATATGCTCGAAGCGTATGAGACACCAATACAAGTACATTTTAAATGTACGATTTCCAGAGAGTGTTAACAAACTCCAAATCTATCCCAGTAGATCTTTATTCTTTGAATAAAGGTTGTTACTACTCCCCAGAATTCTACGGAGAATTTCTATTGAAAGAATATCTATGAAAGCCAAGCTTTCAACATTGTATTATGGGAATTTCACACTTTAGTGCGCTCTCCCACTAACCTCCTTATATACACAAGAATTATTTCGTTTTGAGTCAAATCATAAACCATTATGATTATTTCAAAACGACAGTTCCAAGAACCTTATGCTTGCACTGATCCAAACATGGATCGAATAACCCGCAAACCTTGTTTGTCGGTTATACAAAATCGTCAGAATGTTATAAACATTCTCCAAAAGGTTTCCTTTTCAGGAAAGCGATTTTGATTCTATAACTGACACATTTCATAAATGAAATATACAGTTATTTCAAGCATCTTCAAAATGGATTTACCATGGCAACAAGTAAAAGGTTGACCGTTATTAACACAATGTTGATAACGATACCTTTCCGTCAAAAGCCTAGCTTTGTACGTTGGTATGTTGCCTTCCATGTATGTCTTCCTTGAAGACGTTTAATGTACCAATAGGCACAATGCCTTATGGTACAACAACTAGTATCCAAAATAGTTGTTATACATGGAATCCATTTCGGATTCATGGCACTTTGCCATAACAGGGAGTCGATACCTCGTATCACTTCCTCTAAACGTAGTCGGATGGTACACCTCCATAAGATTGACATCTTCATGGGGCGAGATCAGAAACCCATACCCTAGGTTGTTTTCTGACTCTATCCGATCTACTAGTTTCTTGTGTATTTGAAGATTAATGGTATAGATTCATCATAGATGAACTATTTGTGTTCCATTAAGGACTTCGTGCCTTGACATGTTACAACTGTGACTACTCGATTTTCATCGAGTATCACTATCCTCCCACTGACCACTGCATATCGGTATTCCTCTCAGGAAAACCGCATGGTGAGCAACAATTACATTGTTCTCATGTGGGATTTATAAGTACTATACTTAAGGTTTCCCTTAGGATAACCTATATTGGCACTTATCCAATTTGGGCCTTTTAGTTTGGTATTATCCAAACGCTATGCCTGGCATACCCAAATTATCAGGAATGAGAAACCCCGTTTCTTTCCTGTTCATATCCTATATGATATCTGTCAAACAGATTTATATGGAACCTTATTCTAAATAAGTTTTGCACTGTTAATACATGTCCCATTGAAGGAAATAGTAGCTCAGAGCGACTCGTGATAAACCTTATCATGTCCAACAAAATTCGGTTTTGGTTCGGACACACCGTCTAACTGACGTGTCTCGGAAGGAGTCCTTATATGAAAGAATACCGTACTCTTTCATGTACGTATGAAACTTACTGCTTAAGTAATTTCCATTACGGTCTAACCGTGGCGGAATAATACTATAGCCGATCTGTTTATATACTTCGTGTCGAAAACTTCAAAAGTTTCCGATCTGTGTTCTTCAAAAGAAACACATAACCATAACGTGATGCCACATCCGTTAAGGTCACGAAATATTCATGTTCACATCTAGCCTAGCTAGATATGGGCCCACTAACTTCACCATGAATAGGGCTAACAGATCGGTGGCCCTTTTTACTATTACCAAGTAAATAGTATTTTAGGTATTTAACCTAATAAACTAGATTCGTAGACCTTATTTGAATAGTCAAATCAGTCCTAGTACCCACTCTTCAAAAGTGTGGATATACGATTCTCGTTTAATTGTGTCCTAGACAACAATGCCACAAATAAGTCTCTATTGATCAAATCAATTTGAGCTATTTATTTGTCATTTTTATATGTTTGAGATTTTATTATATTCAAAATATAAATTCTGTTATTCACATCTAATGTGTTTATCTCAGTATCATCTTTATATAATAAAACACTTTAGTGTTCTAGAATATAAAGGTTTTATCCGCAACGGATTAAACACTGATATAGAGATAATGTCTCTAGTCAAACTAGTTACATCATAACATTTCCTAATTTAAGTACATACCCAAAGGGTAGTTCCTAAACTTAGGTATCTACGGTCGAAAGCGACTTTCGTCCCGTTTCCATTCGCAGAGAAATCTCGGCTTGAAGTCAGTATCCAGCTCACAGCGGATTCTGAACATCAATACATATATGTTTATGTATCACACTAAGTATTTAAAATCCAATTTCAATACTAGCATTGAACATAACTTTGACAAATATTTTTAAAGTTAGAGCCTCGCCCTTTCTTTAATTCCTTCGTGTCTTCCATATCCAAATGGTAGTCACTTTGGGATATGTCAATTATCTTTTCAATATTTCACAAACCTTTGGCCAAGCCTTGGGTTTCGGAATATCGAAACGATGTGCACCTTGTGCTACATGCCCAATTGCAAACTTTGACTTTTCTCCACTAGAATAGTCAATTAATTCTCCAAGAATTATAATTGCAATTTTAATACTTTTAAATCTAAAGATAGATTTATTATAAGTATATTAATTAAGCACTAAAGTCATCATCACATAAATCTTCCAAAGATTTTATGCTCTACTATTTGCTTAATTATGGGCTTAGTTATAATAAGTTATTTTATCAAATAAATTAACCTATTATTAATTCCCAATTGAAAATTAAATCATTTAAAACATTTAATCCAAGGATTATATATTTCAAATATTCAACTTTTCAATTCTTTCTTGATTTCAATAGTCCAACTATTTAATCAATTTAATAAGGTACTATTTATTATAATGATTACAATAATCCAATTATTTAATCAACTATAATTTTAATATTGATTACTATAATCCAATTATAAAATCAACTATCATTTTAATTCAATTATATTGATTACTATAATCCAATTACAAAATCAACTATATATTGAATGAGTTTGTATATAGTCCAACTATATATAAATTTTTAAAACAACGTAAAATATTGACGAATGATATTTGTTTGAGCGTATATGGCGAGTAATTGAACGAATGTTGCAAATTCAATACTTGCCTCCCACTATTTTTCGTCGAGCCTCTAACCCTCTGTGGAGTACTCGGGAAACCGCGTTTCCTAGTGGGCTGGGATCCTGTCAAATAACATACAACCTTGACTTTGGCCAACAAGCTGTATGCTACTTAACCAGGTAGATCTCACAGATCAATTGGATCCAATCCAATTCCCAGATCCGGTTAGGTGGACATCCAAGTCCTAAACATATTACTTATATGCCAATGTATCTAATACATTTTCTAACCTTATCCTCCGAATCATCTAGGCCTTGGCTTTGGCACAACAAACCTAATGACTCCAGTTAAGCGGGACCCATTGACAAGGAAAGTTTCGTAATCAATGTCTTTGGACAAGAAGTGATCTTGACTTTGGCCAACAAATCACAACTTGGACTAGACACCGATGTGGAACAAAACTCTCATGATTCAAATACATCTAATTGACATGGTCTTGACTTTGGCCAACAAACCAATGCCAATCAGATCTTGAACAAGAATCATTCAATGGAAGGATAATCGCTTAATATAAAACGAGGGTTTTTTCGCGTGCAAATTGGCTACCAATTTAATTATCTTTGTTAGGTCTCATCATCATACACCCTTAAACATGCATTCTAAACACATAATAAAGCGAGTATGAAATAAAATAATAATGATATGCGGATGGATACTTAACATTGATCCTAGATCAAATCTCTCCCTTTCTCACTCAAGCTAGCACTAGTATTACTTCTACCCGTTACACTACACTTCTAAAGAAACCTCATATACATAGAGGGGAATAGGTGAGAAGAGAATACAAGAAGAAAGGTGATAAGGCTGGACACGCAGGTCCAATTTAATAAATCGAATTTATTACAACAATTTCTAAAATTGCCCACCCATCTAATATCCATCCGATATACATTATTCATTCAACACAACCAAGTATTCACACACATAAGCATGCTATCAATCAATCTAATCAAATTAATTAATCTGATAATTAGGTGATCATCCAATGTTCAAACAACGATTTGATTTTGATCGAGTCAAACTCGTTTTTGCGAATAAGTACTTAAAGTACGAATTCATGAATTAAATTAAACTACATTATTAAATCTAATTTAACATGTACTTAATACTAATTCACTATTCAATTCCAAATTAAATATTACACTTTATTTAATAAACCTTTTACGATTTAAATTCCAAATCTAATCGTAACGCGTCTCAAAGACCGATTAACGTCCAACGTCAATTCAATTAAAGTCCAATGGGCTTTTGATTGATTTCTTAAGGCGTGGACTTTTGGTCAACTCGGGTCAAACCGATAACCAAAGTCCAATCCGGGATTTACCCCATAAGCCCATAAATCAATCTTGGCCCATTAGGCCCAATTGAACTTTAAAGGTTCATTAGTCGCAATTGGGCTTTATGGTTAAGGTTTTGGGCCCAATTGGATCCAATCCATTTGGCCTAAACCAAACTTGATAAATCAAGCCCAATAGGCCCAATTACAACAATTCAAGCCCAAATCCAATTTAAGCCTAAATAATTAAATTACACTAATCCAATTACGCAATTTAATTACCTAAAGTGCGTTACATGATTAATCGACTAAAACAATATTTCTAAAACACAATTATTACTCCAATTAATCATGCTAAATTCATTATCACATGTCAAACACACAATATGAAAAATCAAACCCAATTACATGCTTTCAAGTCTCGGCCAAAAGAGGGATTTTGTGTCCGATTCGGTTTCGATCCAATCGAACCTACAATCGACATCAAATCACCATCCTAAATGATTTCACACACATCCAATGTCACAAAATCAAAAACAACAAGACATTAGGGCATATACACATTCGGCCAACATGTGAATTTTGGGGATTTATGTTCAATTCAAAATCCAATCCAATTCGTCTTAAATTAACATCATCCTACATGATTCTAACTCATCCAATGAATCAAAATCAAAAATTCCAAGAACTCCAAGACACATCTACATTCGGCCAACACAAAAATTGGGGATTTTTGATCCAATCATTTTTCATGAAATCGATCCAATCAAACTTCAATTAAACATCATTTAAACATGCTCATCAAACAATTTAACCAAATCATGCTCAAATCAATTTACCTAAATTTTAAGCCCTACAAATTTCATGCTTGCAACTATAGCTCATGATGCCATTGTTGAGTTTTTCTAAGGTCCCAAGATCAAATCAAAGCATGAAATCATGAGTGAATACATCAACGGAGGTAGCGGAATACTCACATCGATCGGTTGAGTCGATTTGAGACGAAGAAGCAACAAAACTCACTGCCATGGGCGCAAACTGCTGGCAGTCCACTGTCTCCATTTTCAGATTTTTGGGTTGAAGAACGGAGAGCTCCAAACTTCGTCCAACGGATCCCGGCTCATGGGTGAACCTCCCTACCACCTTCGCAAGACTCGTAAGTGTGCTAGCACTTGGATTTCCACCATGAAAACCCACTCTTGCCTCCCTTGAAACTCACGGTTTTGATGAACAAAACCAGAAACTTTTCAGCCCTTGGGCGTGAGAAGGAGAGAAGAAATGAGAGAGAAAGAAATGTGTTGACTTGTGAAATGAATTACCAAAAATGCTTTATATATTTTTCCAAAAAATAATAAGCATTTACCATTTTAAAAAATCAAATTAAATAAATGGTAATTCAAAACACATCTATCATTCACTATTCCAACCACACCCATCAATTCATAGTCACTTTAATAAAGTGATTTGATGGTGTCAATCAATCAATCAATCAATCACATCAATCAATCAATCAATCACATCACTCAAAGTGACATTTGATTTGACGCTTGATGTGATGAATGACTTGACGTTAGATTTGACGCTTGATGTGACTTGCGTCACCGCACTCGAATTCGAAATACGAATGCGCTCGCAATCACACTCGGGCTCGGGTTCGCTAATTCCAAATTAACGATTTTTCCGTCGCGTCGTAATTAAGTGATTACGCCTAGCGAATTCACTATTCACGTCGCTAACGAATTAATTCTAAATTAATTCGTTCGCCCGAATTAAAATCTAATTTTAATTCCGCGTCGAAATCTAATTTCGTTTAATATATCGAATATATTAATTTACCGATTAATTCCAAATTAATCGTTATCTCTCTCTCGACGATATTTTATCCTAGATAAAATATCTCCGTAATTAATCCTAGATTAATTTTCTCTCTCTTCTATATAATCCCAGATTATTCAAGCGTGCGAGTTGTGCGTCATCGGTGGATTATCGGGAAGCGACCCATGAGATCTCCGGATAAGTTGGCTATAAATACGGTCGTCGGTGTATCCGAATCACGTACGTACCAAGTACCACGTTCTACCGATTTACGAGACAAGGTCTACTCCTAGCAAAGTACCAAGTCTACCCAATTCTCCGGACATATCCTATTAAGAATATTTAGATCTATATCAAGCGTAGTATACAATCGTATTGTGCGTATCGGCCCAGTATCGGATAGTCACGTGTTAGGGCTGGGGCTGGATAAGTGTCTGCCCCGTCCGAAACACATATCGGATGTCTGGTAACTAGTCTCTATAATTGGATATTCATGACCTGGTCATAATATCACGATTGGATGCGCATCACTTAAGAGCACTAATACCGTATCCTGCGTGACATCATCTCCACTATGACTGGAGTGATACTTCCGTCTCGACATCACATCCAATACTCTACGACTCTCTGATAAACCCAGAAGTGGTAGACACAGAACCGGTCAAAGCCCCCAACCACCAAATCCAAAGTTTATCGATTATCGTAAGTATTAGCGATGCAAGTCTCAGGTTAAGACTATACACACCTACCTTGATTTCGGCCTCCCATAGACACCTATTCATAATACCAATGGGATTCCGAAGGGTCTATCCAGAGCGAAGCTGTTTCCCGTGCCATCGGTGAAACACGACCTCCTATCGCACTTGCATAAGTCTCCAACACTTATATATATGAGAACTATGCCGTTGTGCCCTCACAACGCGCACAAGTGAAATACTAGCCTATTCCGCATTATCGATGTCCAGTCTCGATAATACTACTGCTAGGGATATTTAATGATTAATCCTTCGTGGACTGATACTGTCTCATATCATCTCAATCCAGGAACTAATCATAAGGACCTCTCTTCATTTATATATCTATGGTGATCTAATCACAAATGACGAGAGTGCAATTTCCTTGTTACATAGTTAATTTGCTACAACAACACAATGATCTGTGCAAATAGTGACGCTATGGGTCATATTATCCATCACCTCCGTCACAGGCTATCAATATTATACCTGGGATATATATATATATATATAAGAACGTCAAATCCCTAAGGTATAATATAGTTGAATTTTAAATTTACGATCTCTAAATAATACTCGGAACTCGCTTCCGAAGTATACCATGATCATTGATTTACTAAATTACAAATACGTACATGATACCTATGCCATGTACACAGGACTGACGGATTCTATCTGATACTCATAAAATATCATGAGCATCAGTCTACACCCAACGAACAGACGGAGGTCTGATCTAAATAGATCGGTGATGTGACTGCCATCAAAGTGTTAGAGATATCTCATATATTCACAGTAGTATCTCAAGTCGAAGGACCACTATACTACTTGACTTGAGAAGATTCCTATTGACGTTGTTGTACCATCTATTAGGAAAAATTCGTGTGAGTCGTTCGGTGTTTATCAAATAATCACCTACACGTCTATACGAGTCTCCCAAGACTCCTAGTTCATTGGAATAAACCATCAGACCAAGTCTCGATATACCACAAGTACTGGTCACAGCGGATTTTACTAACCAACCTGTATTAGTAAATTTTAACCAGGAATTTTATTTGATAATATACTTCTAGTAGTGACACTTCCCAATGTCAATTACAAACTACTTTGTAACTGTGCACTACAAAAAATATTATCGGATTTTTGTCTAATATATACATATCACTAAATCATATTTAGTTTCAATCGTAACTAGATCAAATATGTATATAAAAGTAAGAAGTACTACCATAATTAAGTAATATTATGGAAAAATGAATCATTCTTATTCATGAATTGGACATTAATACGATCCAAATTGGCACTCCGAGCACCAACCCTAACAAGTTTCAACTGATTTTTTTAAATGCGATTTTTTTTGCCTTTAGCCGGACTAGACTCACTTTCGGTTCTTGATTCGATCGGTCGAACCGGTCAACCCGATCTAGTTATGAAAATAGTGTAAAATTGTACCACATGTACAATGTAGGAGAGAAATTGCTTACAATATTAATTTTATTTACAATATTATTTTTAAAAGTATAAAATGTAAAACGCAGTTTATCTTCTATGTATTTGTTTTGGTAACAACAGTGTCCAGGTCAGCTTACGCTCACCTTAACTAATCTCCGGGACTCGTGCCTCATGCACTTCAAAATTTCACAGCAAATATCTATGGGACCCGTGCCTCATGCCATCAGAAGTTTCTCAGCATAAAACTGTTGACTTGGTAGTGTCATTAAATAGGAAAATAACATGCATTAAAACATACATATCCAGAACATAAAATCAGATCTACACAATCATGCATAAACCCTAAAACATAGAAACCAGAAAAACCTGATGAATCCAAATCGAGATCTCTCTATCCTTAAGAACTTATTAGCCTCCGTCTCTGGTGCTTTGCGGATTCGAAATGGCCAACGTTCTCCCAGGATTACTTGGTTGCTTCTTGTTCAAGGAGCACTCCTTAACAAGTGTTTGAACTTGGAATATGGTGAAACTCTCTCTCAAGAAAACAATGAAAATCACTTGCTAAATTCGAATTGGTTTTTCCCATCTTGAGAATGAACATGGATCCTTCCTTTTAAGGCATGGAATGGTGCCTTAAGGACACCCTTTGGGTTGGGGTGCAAACCTATAAAAGGTTGTACCCCTTCCATGTTTCTCAATAGGAGGACATGTCCCTATATGGTACCATCCAAATGATATGTCCCTCATCCATCTAACCAACCATATATTTTAAGAATTTACAACAATCCCCCATAATTCTTAAAATATACATACAGACACTTGAGAGAGTTTCCGTGAACTAAAGCTGCATCAAAATAGGTAGCTATCGCCTTGAACCTTTCCTAGTGAGTGACAATCAAATTTACTTGGTAAACCAGTGACCCATAGTCTTGAACTATTCTGTTTTTAATGTAAACCAAGATAATTGCCAACACACAGCTTTACTTCGACCATTATCTCATTCTACGATTGTGTTCATTTCGGCCCTGAACAACGGTCCTGGATTCATCAAGTACTTTAGGGTAACCCGTCTTTAAAAGTTCCCATGGAAGCGACCTCACTTCTTACTTGAAATAAGTGATCTACTATGAAGAGGTAATCTGCATTTACCCCCATTAGGACTCATCTCCTAATATAGTGATCATTAAAAGCCTTAGCTTATCCTAGCCTTGATAGACAGTACTCTGCGTCATTATCGGAATGGGAAAGAGTACAAAACTCTTCAGTGCTTGTTTTGGATTGCACAAAGTTTCTGTTGTCCCTTTTGAACCTAGATCTTGGGATCTCCAGTCAGCTAGGTTAGATTTCCACAGTGACAATTCTTAGATTATAGGCTTCAAGCCCATTCCCCTCGAAGACTTCTCAACTTACTCTCGAGATAAACCTTTAGTTAGTGGATCCGCTAGGTTTTCCTTCGAATTAACATAATCGATCGATATTATGCCACTTGAAAGCAGTTGACGTATGGTATTATGTCTCTGACCTATGTGTCGAGACTTACCATTATACATTATATTTTGGGCTCTTCCAATAGCCGATTGGCTATCACAATGTATACTAATCGCCGGCACCGGTTTGGGCCAACTAGAAATATCCTCCATGAAGTTTCTAAGCCATTATGCTTCTTCCGCTGTTTTGTCTAAGGCTATGAACTCTGATTTCATAGTAGACCGGGCAATACATGTTTGCCTCGAGGATTTCCATGACAAGGCCGCACCACCAAGTGTAAAAACAAATCCACTCGTAGATTTGGAATCCATTATATCATATATCTAGTTAACATCGTTGTATCCCTCTAGAACAACAGGATATCTCTCATAGTGTAGCCCATATTTTGAAGTTTCTCTTAGATACCTCGAAACTTTTACTATGGCTTTCCAGTGATTATGTCATGGATTGCTCGTATATCTGCTAAGCCTGTTCACAGCTTGAGCGATATCAGGTCGTGTGCAATTCGTGAGATACATCAGACTTCCGATGATTATTGAATACTCTAATTGCGATACGCTTGAACTAGTATTCTTTGATAGATGAAGAGTTAGGTCCACAAGGGTTCTAGCCATATTTAGATCCCATTTGATATATTTCTCAAGTATCTTCTCAATATAATGAGTCTAAGATAATATATATCTGTCTGATGTCCTATAAATCTTAATTCCTAGGATCACATCAGCTACTCCCAAATCTTTTATATCAAATCTGCTGGATAACATATTTTTGGTAGACTTAATCATTTCATGATTACTACTAATTATCAGCATATCATCTACATAGAGACACACAATGACATATCATTTTTGAGTTGATTTGGTATACACAAATTTATCAAACTCATTGATTTTGAACCCATTTGACAACATCTATTTGTCAAATTTCTCATGCCATTGTTTAGGTGCTTGTTTTAATCCGTATAAGGATTTTTATAAGTTTACACACCTTTTGTTCTTGTAAATCTCTTCATCCAATTCACCATTCAAGAATGGCATCTTTACATCCATTTGATGTATTTCAAGACCAAATATAGATGTTATGGCTATGAGCATTCTTATCGATGTGATACGAGTCACTGGTAAATAGGTGTCAAAGTAATCAAGACCTTCTTTTTGTCTAACATTTTATGACAAGCCTCGCATTGTACTTATCTATTGATCCATCTGTTTTCATCTTTATTTTGAATATCCATTTGTAGCCCATAGGCTTACAACCTGGAGGAAGATCAACCAACTTCCAAGTATGGTTCTGTAGGATTGAATCAATCTCACTGTTAATAGCCTCTTTCCACAGAGGTGCCTCCAGAGAAGACATTGCTTTTTTTTTTTCTTTTTTTTTTATAGCTTTAAGGCTCATTTACTAACAAATATGTCAAAAAATCAGGACCAAACGACTTAGATGTTCTAACTCTTTTGCTACGTCTATGTTCGATTGTTTCAATATTTACGCGTTGATCTGAATCTTGGTCAACCTGATCACTGTCCTTGACAGTATCAATCGTTCTTTTGAGAGACTATGCTCTTTGTATTTCTTTACAAGGAAACGTCTCTTAAAAAAATATGGCATTTATTGACTCAATTATCATACTCGGATTGATTTCAGGAATCTCAGACTTGTGTACCAAGAATCGATATGCACAATAAGTATACAATCAACAGTTTTAGGTCAAATTTGAACCTTCTTAGGTTTAGGAACCATTACTTTGGCAAGACACCCCTACACTTTAAGGTATTTGTAGGTAAGTACGTGACCTTTCCACAACTCATATGATGTCTTTTCCAATCTTCTGTGAGGAAGATTATTCATAACGTAGTTCACGGAAAGCGAGGCTTCCCTCCACAAGTTCTGAGGTCCTTCAATGTTCGGTTTTTACGCTCAGTAATCTCGTTTTGTTGAGGAGAATAAGGAGCAGTGGTTTTGTGAATAATTCCGTGCACATAACAATATTCATCGAATGGTGAAACATATTCACCACCTCTATCACTCATGATTCTTTTGATTTTCTTATCAAGTTGATTTTTAACTTCGTTCTTATAATGTATAAAGCTCTCAATTGATTCATCTTTACTCCTAAGCAAATAAACATACCAGAATCTTGTGCTATCATCGATAAAAGTGACAAAGTACTTTTTACCGCCTCTTGTTTACATAATATTCATATCACACATGTCAGTATGTACAAGTTCTAAAGGTTCAGAACTGCGTTCTATGGAATGAAATGACGTTCTATGTATTTTTACTCCAACACATGCCTCACACTTATGCTGGTTATCTATTGTAAATTTAGGTATAAGGTCCATGTTAATTAATTTACGCATGGTATCATAATTAACATGTCCTAACCTCCCATGCCATACATTTTGTGACTCAATAATATAAGCAGAAGTACTAGCTTTATTAATAGTAAGATTGACAGTCATTACATTTAGCTTGAAAAGGCCCTCGGTTAGGTATCTTTTTTCCTACATACATATCATTCTTAGTCATTACAAACTTATCAGAAACAAATAAAAGCTTAAAACTAGCCTTACTAAGGAGAGAGCGCAAAACCAAGTTCTTTCGAATATCTGGAACATGCAGTACATTCTTCAATATTATCTCATTTTCGGATGTCATCTTTAGAACCACTGTGCCTTGTCCAACCACCTGAGAGGTAGACGAGTTTTCCATCGTCAGATGATCGCCGCCATCGACCTTGTGATACAAGAAAATCATCTTGCTATCTGCACAGATATGACGAGTAGCCCCAGTGTCTTCCCACCATTCTCTCGGATTTCCAACTATGTTGGCTTCGGTTACCACTGCTAATAAGTCCATCTCTGAGATCTCACCAGTCAGTTGCCCACCTTCAGTGACATGGACCTCATTTTTCTTTTTCTCACCCTTGTCCTGAGACTTCTTATTTCTAAAGTCATTTTCCATATGACCACTCTTTCCACAGTTGTAGCATTTCATCTTGAACTTCTTGTTCGTTTGGGAAGAATCAGCTCCACTGTTCTTTTTTTTTGCTACCATTTACACCCTCAATGATGTTGGCCTTAGACTCCATAGTCTTGTAGCTGGTCTTCTCGGACTTTCTGTTGTCCTCTTCGATTCTCAATCGAACAGCAAGGTCTTCAAGGCTCATTTGTTTATTTTTGTGTTTCAGATATCTCCTGAAGTCTTTCCACGATGGAGGTAATTTTTCAATAATTATGGCAACGTGAAACGTCTCATAGAGTTTCATACCTTCATCCAGTATTTCATGAATGATCAATTGCAGTTCACCCAACTGAGACATCACCGTCATTGAATCTACCATCTTGTAGTCCAAGAACCTGCCCATGATAATTTTATTTTGTCCGGCATCCTCGATTTTGTATTTCTTCTCTAAGATTCCTAGAGAATATTCGCAGAAGACATGCCTTGGTACACATTGTACAGGGTATTGTCAAGTCCACCCAAAAGGTAGTTCTTGCACAGGAAGTCTCCAGACAACCATGTATGTTCTCGCTCTTCCTTGGCTATTTCCGATTCACCCTCCATAGAACCCGGAGGATCTTTGAGAAATTTAGCCACCTGGAGAGTTGTCAGGTAGAATAGCATTTTGCTCTGCCACTGTTTGAAATTTTCCCCACCAAACTTCTCTGGTTTTTCTCTATGAGAGACCGATACTGTGATATTTCCGCTAGCCATTTGTAACTGGAAAAATCAACAAGGGTCAATTAGTCTACAAAATTCAAATTGCACAACGATCAACAAATGATCTTGTTCAAAGTGATATACTAGGTATTCACTTATTTTTCTATAGGACGGTGGTTCCAAAAAACACAAGTCTTTGAATTTCAACTAAAGATTCTTTAGAAAAATGAATAAACGAATATTCCCAGAGGACGAGGGGGTCCGGAGTAACCACTTAAATCACTGACCACTTAGACTCTTATCGCCTTTTTTGACAGAATATTCTTTAAACACTTTTTTCAATAGGATCTTTTAGCAATTCAAACCTAGTATTACACTTATGAATTACAATACAATTTCGATATGTGTAGATATATGTGTATGTGTCAATCAAGATTGGATGTGTATGATCACACCTTAAATTGTCAACCAATTATGCAACACACAAATAAGTTTCAACTTTATCACTAAGTGTATGCTTGTGATAATTGAACACCCTAATAATAACTTAAATCTATACTACCAAGATTTAATGTGTTTCAGTATATGATTTACTAAGTTAATATTAAATTAATCTAAGTCTTTGCAGTTTATAACAATTTTAGGACAGATACGTTAGTGTCATGTTCGTATCTGCGTTCGAACGAGACTGTCCAGTGTGTGTATGTTCGTGTTGCGTTCGAGAACGCGTTCGAACGAAGTGTTCCGGAGAGTTCATGTTTTTTTTGGGTTATATAATATCATTAAATAGTAAATTACATGCAAACAAACAGATCAATCCAGAAAAATATATATAATATGCATAAACCCTAGAAAACCTTTTAAAACTTGAGAATAAGAAAAACCTTGTTATAAGACGAAAAATAGTAGTCCGGATCGAGAAGATTCTCTGTCCTTAAGAACTTATCAGCCTCATTTCAGTGATTTACGGATTTGTGGCCAATGTTCTCCCAGGATAACCTGAATTCCTCTTGTTCAAGGGGCACTCCTTAACAAGATCTTGAACTTGAAAAATGGTGGGACTCTCTCAGACTCAAGAAGACAATATGTGACTCAAATATTTGGATGAAAATCAGATTTCTTTTCTGTGTGTTAAAATGAACATAAAGCTTCATTTTATAAGCATGAAAGGATGCCTCAAAGGCACCATTAGGGTTGATGTGTAACCCTCTAAAGGGTTATACCCCCATATGCAGCCCTTGGAGCATATGATCATTTTACTCACAATTGGAGGACATGTCCCCATGGGGTACCATCCAAGGGACATGTCCCTCCCCCATCCAAACAAGTATATTTGAAGATTTGAAAAATTTCCAACAATCCCCCACAATTCTTCAAATATTCATGCAGACACTTGAGAGAGTTTCCGTGAACTAAAGCTGCATCAAAATAGGTAGCTTTCGCCTTGAACCTTTTCTAGTGAATGACAATCAGATTTACTTAGAAAACCAGTGACCCATAGTCTTGAACTGTTCTGCCGTTGGTGTAAACCAAGACAACTGCCAACACATAGCTTTACTTCGACCATTTCCCATTCTACGATTGTGTTCATTTCGGCCCTGAACAACAGTCCCAGATTCATCAAGTACTATATGGTAACCCACCTTTAAAAGTTCCCATGGAAGCAGTCTCACTTCCTACTTGAAATAGGTGACCTACTATGAAGAGGTAATCTGTCTTTACCCCCATTAGGACTCATCTCCTAATATAGTGATCATTAAAAGCCTTAGCTTATCCTAACCATGACAGACAACACTCAGCGTCATTATCGGAATAGGAAAAAGTACAAAACTCTTCAGTGCTGCACAAAGTTTATGTTGTCCCTTTTGAACCTAGATCTTGGGATCTCTAATCAGCTAGGTTGGGTTTACACAGTGACAATTCTTAGATTATAGGTTTCAAGCCCATTCCCTCTGATGACTTCTCAACTTACTCTCGAGGTAAACCTTTAGTTAGTGGATCCACTAGGTTTCATTCGACTCAACATAATCGATCGATATTATGTCACTTGAGAGCAGTTGACCTATGGTATTATGTCTCCGACGTATGTGTCGAGGACTTACCATTATAAATTATATTTTGTGCTCTCCCAGTACTGTCACAATGTATGCTTATCGTTGATACCAGTTTGGACCAACTAGGAATATCCTACAGGAAGTTTCTAAGTCATTCTGCTTCTTCCACTGTTTTTTCTAATACTATAAACTCTGAATCGATAGTAGACCGGGCAACACATGTTTGCCTCGAGGATTTCCATAACACGGCTGCATTACTAAGTGTGAAAATAAATCCAACCATAGATTTGGAATCCACTGTATCAGATATCCAGTCAGCATCGCTGTATCTCTCTAGAACAGCAGGATATCTCTAGTAATGTAGCCTATATTTTGAAGTTTCTCATACCTCAAAAATCTTACTATGGCTTTCTAGTGGTCATGTCCTAGATTGCTAATATATCTACTAAGCTTGTTCACAGCTTGAGCGATATCAGTTCGTGTGTAATTTGTGAGATACATCAGACTTCCGGTGATCCTTGAATACTCTAATTGCGATACGTTAAGCTAGTATTCTTTGATAGAGGAAGAGTTAGGTTAACTACTCCCAAATCTTTCATATCAAATTTATTGGATAACACTTTCTTGATAGACTGAATCAACTCATGATTATTATCAATTATCAGCATATTGTCTACATAGAGACATACAATGACATATCCTTTTTGAGTTGATTTGGTGTACATACACTTATCATACTCATCGGTTTTAAACCCACTTGACAACATCTCTTTGTCAATTTTCTTATGTCATCCAATTCACCATTCAAGAATGACGTCTTTACATTATTTTGATGTATTTCAAGACCAAATATAGCTGCTATGGCTATGAGCATTCTTATCGATGTGATACGAATCACTGGTGAATATGTGTCAAAGTAAACAAGGCATTTTTTTTTATCTATAACCTTTTATGACAAGCCTTGCCTTGTACTTATCTATTAATCCATCCGTTTTCATCTTCCTTTTGAATATCCATTTGTAGCACAGTGGCTTACAATCTGGATGAAAATCAACCAACTCCCAAGTATGGTTCTGTAGGATTGAATCAATCTCACTGTTAATAACCTCTTTCCACAGAGGTGCCTCCGAAGAAGATATTGCTTCTTTATAGCTTTGAGGCTCATTTTCTAACAAATATGTCAGAAAATCGGATCTAACTATTGGTCAACCTGATCACTGTCCTTGACAGTATCAACAGATCTTTTGAGAGACTATTTTCTTTGTCTTTCCTTACAAGGAAATGTCTCTTCAAAAAATATTACATTCCTTGACTCAATCATCACATTTGGATTGATGTCAGGAATCTTATACTTGTGTACCAAGAATCGATAAGCACTACTGTTGCAAGCATATCCGATGAATATACAGTCAACAGTTTTTGGTCATATTCCACCTTCTTAGGTTTAGGAACCATCACCTTGGAAATTGGCAAGACACCCCCATATTTTTAGATATTTGTAGGAAAGTACATAACCTTTCCACAACTCATATGGTGTCTTGTCCAATCTCTTGTGAGGAAGCTTGTTCAGAATATAGTTCGCGGAAAACAGGGCTTTCCCCCCACAAGTTCTGAGGTAAACCAGAACTAGTCAACATGACATTCATCATTTCCTTCAACGTTCAGTTATTGTACTCAACAATCTCATTTGTTGAGGAGAATAAGAAGTAGGGGTTTCGTGAATAATTTCGTGCATAGAACAATATTCACCGAATGGTGAAACATATTCACCGACTCTATCACTCCTGATTCTTTTGATTGCCTTGCCAAGTTGATTTTTAACATCGTTCTTATAAAGCTCTCAATAGCTTTAGCTTTGCTCATCAGCAAATACACATTACTGAATCTTGTGCTATCATCGATAAAGTGACAAAGTACTTTTTATCGCCTATTGTTTGCACAATATTCATGTCACACACGTCAGTGTGTACAAGTTCCAAGGGTTTAGAACTTCGTTCTATGATGTTCTATGTATTTTTGCTACAGCACATGCCTCACACTTATATTGGCTATCAATGCAAATTTAGGTATAAGGTCCATGTTAATTAATATATGCATTGTATCATAATTAACATGTCTTAATCTCTCATGCCATACATTTTGTGACTCATTAATATAAGCAGAAGTTTCAGCTTTATTAGTAGCACAATTGACAGTCATTGAAAATGCCCTCAGCGAGGTATTCTTTTCCTACATAGACATCATTTTTGGTCAATACAATCTTTTCAGAAATAAATACAAACCCGAGACCGAGTTCTTCCGAATATCTAGAATATGAAAACATTCTTATATGTAAGCTCTGTTTTAGATATCATTTTCAGAACCACTGTGCCTTGTCCAACCACTCTAAAGGTAGACGAGTTTCCCATTGTCAGAAGATCACTGCCATCAACCTTCTGATACGAGGAAAGCATCTTGCTATCAGCACAGATATGACGAGTAGCCCCAGTGTCTACCCACCATTCTCTCGGATTCCCAAGTTGGCTTCAGTTACCACTGTTGAGAGGTTCATTTCTGAAATCTCATTAGTTAACTGCTCATCTTCAGCGACATAGGCCTCATTTTTCTTGCCCTTGTCCTGAGACTTCTTATTTATACAATCTTTTGTCATATGACCGCTCTTTTCACAGTTGTAGCACTTCCCCTTGAACTTCTTGTTCACTTGGGAAGAATCAGCTTCACTGTTCTTTCTTTTCTTGCTACCCTTTACACCCTCAATGATGTTGGCCTTAGACTCCATAGTCTTGTAGCCGGCCTTCTCGGACTGTTGTCCTCTTCGATTCTCAATTGAACTCCAAGGTCTTCAAGACTCATTGCTTCTTTTTATGTTTCAGATAGCTCCTGAAGTCCTTCCATGATGGAGGTAACTTTTCAATTTGTGGCAACTTGAAATGTCTCATAGAGTTTCATACCTTCATTCAGTATTTCATGAATGATTAACTGCAGTTCACCCAACTGAGACATCACCGTTCTTGAATCTACCATCTTATAGTCCAAGAACCTACCCATGATAAATTTCTTTTATCCGACATCCTCGGTTTTGTATTTCTTCTCGAGAGATTCCCATAGAATCTTCGCAGAAGACATGCCTTGGTACACATTATCCAAGGTATTTTCAAGTCCACCCAAAAGGTAGATCTTGCATAGGAAGTCGCCAGACAACTATGTCTCTTCTCGCAATTCATTGGCTATTTCCGATTCACCCTCCACAGGATCCAGAGGATCTTTGAGGAACTTAATCAACTGTAAAGTTTTCAGGTAGAACAACACTTTTCTCTGCCACTGATTGAAGTTTGCCTCCACCAAACTTCTTCGAGTTTTCTCCATGAGGGACCGGTACTGTGATTTTTCTGCTAACCATATGTAACTGGAAACAAACAGGGTTCAATAAGTCCACAAAAGATAAATTGTACAATGACCAACAAATGATCTTGTCTCAAGTGATATACCAAGTATCCACTTGTTGTTCTATTGGACAATAGTACCAATAAACACAAGTCCTTGAATTTCCAACCAAGATTTCTTATGAAAAGTAAATAAAAGAATATTCTCAGAGGAGGAGGGGGGTCCGGAGTAACCACTTAAGTCCCTGACCACTTAGGCTCTTTTCGCCTTTTTGACAAAATATCCTTTAACTACTTTCTCAATAGAACTTCTTAGCAATTCAAACTCAGTATTTCACTTTTCCAAAGTCACAAAATAATATACGATAAGTGGAGATATATGTGTATATGTCAAACAAGATTGGATGAAATTACTTGTGTAAAATTACACTTTAAATTCTCAACCAAATATGCAATACACAAATAAGTTTCAACTTTATCAATAAGTGTTGCTTGTGATAATTGAACACCCTAATAATAACTTAAATCTATACTACCAAGATTTAATGTGTTTCAGTATATGATTTACTAAGTTAATTAATTTAATCTAAGTTTTTTTACAGTTTATAACAATTTCAGGACAGATTCGTTAGTGTCACGTTCGTATCTACGTTTGAAAGAGACTGTCCAGTGTGTGTACGTTCGTGTTGTGTTCGAGAACGCATTTGAACGAAGTGTTCCAAAGATTTCACGTTCGTGTAGCGTTCGAGAACGCGTTCGAACGGAATAATTCCAGAGAGTTCATGTTCGTATAGCATTCGAGAACACTTTTGAACAGAATGATTCCAGAGAGTTTGCGTTCGAGTTACGTTTAGGACGCATTCGAACGTTCTTAGGCAGAAGGCTTGCGTTCGTGTTGCATTTGAATACACGTTCGAATATTCTTACGAATTTTCAGATTTTTGCCTTCGCATGCTTCGGGTGTTCGAACGCCCTACTGATTTTTCATGCACAGTCTATATTTTTCCAGAAAATTTTCTTAACTAAGTATGCGATTTACTATTTAACAACACTAGTTGATAAGTTCTTAAGATTGTTAGTTATATAATGTCATTAATTAGTAAATTACATTCAAACAAACAGATCAATCCAAAAAATAGATCTAATATTCATAAACCCTAGAAAACCTTTAAAAACTTGAGAATAAGAAAAACCTTGTTACAAAGACGAAAAACAGTAGTCTGGATCGAGAAGATTCTCTGTCCTTAAGAACTTATCAGCCCTGTTTCAGTCCTCTACAGATTTGTGGCCAATGTTCTCACAGGATAACCTGAATTCCTCTTGTTCAAGGGCACTCCTTAACAAGATCGTGAACTTGGAATATGATGGTACTCTCTCAGACTCAAGAAGACAATATGTGACTTAAATCTTTGGATGAAAATCAGATTTCTTTTATGTGTGTTAAAAAGAACATAAAGCTTCTTTTTATAAGCATGAAAGGATGCCTCAAAGGCACCCTTAGGGTTGGGGTGCAACCTTCCAAAGGGTTATACCCCCCTATGCACCATTTGGAGCATATGATCATTTTACACACAATTGGAGGACATGTCCCCATGGGGTACTATACAAGGGATATGTCCCTCCTCCATCCAAACAAGTATATTTGAAGATTTGAAGAAATTCCAATATTTTTGTAGCGTTCGAGAATGCGTTCGAACAGAATAATTCCAGAGAGTTCACATTCGTATAGCGTCCAAGAATGCGTTCGAACGAAATAATTCCAGAGAGTTTGCGTTCGAGTTGCGTTTAGGACGCGTTTGAACGAGCTAAGTCAGAAGGTCTGCGTTCGATTTGCGTTTAAACACACGTTCGAACGTTCTTAGACAGAAGGCTTGCGTTCGAGTTGCGTTTGAATACTCGTTCAAACGTTCTTATGAATTTTCAGATTTTTGCCTTCGCGTGCGTTGGGCGTTTGAACATCCTACGGGTTTTTCATGCACAGTCTGTATTTTTCCAGAAATTTTTCTAACATAACATGCGAATTACTATCTAACAACACTAGATTAATAAGTTCTTAAGATTGTTGTCTTGGTAGTGTCATTAAATAGGAAAATAACATGCATTAAAACAAACATATCCAGAACATAATATCAGATCTACACAATCATGCATAAATCCTAAAACATAGAAACTAGAAAAACCTGATGAATCCAAGTCGAGATCTCTCTGTCCTTAAGAACTTATTAGCCTCCGTCTCTGGTGCTTTACGGATTCGAAATGGCCAACGTTATCCCAGGATTACTTGGTTGCTTCTTGTTCAAGGAGCACTCTTTAACAAGTGTTCGAACTTGGAATATGGTGAAACTCTCTCTCAAGAAAATAATGAAAATCACTTGCTAAATTCGGATTGGTTGGGGTGCCTTAAGGACACCATTTGGGTTGAGGTGCAAACCTACAAAAGGTTGTACCCCTTCCATATTTCTCAATAGGAGGACATGTCCATATAGGGTACCATCCAAGGGATATGTCCCTCCTCTATCTACCCAACCATATATTTTAAGAATTTAAAACAAAAGCATGATAAGTCGTTGGCTTTTTATACCATGAGACATGACTCCAAGGAAATGTATATAGTGAGAGTCAAATATTTAACCTAAAAAGAAGCAAACCACTAAAGTCTAAAACTTTTACCACTGAGGCGGGATTATCTTCTAAGTTTTCTCCAATATAAGATTATGCTATATTATTTCACAAGTGAACATTTAAACATCCATTATTATTGAATTTTATATATTTAATGTAAAAATAAAAAGAGCAGCAAAATACAATACTCTTATATTATAGTACATGAATTTCAACGGTTTCTAAAGTATAAAATGACAAAAAAAATATGATTGTCCGTATGAGAAAAATAATATTATGTAATGATAATATCACGTCAGTCATATAATAAATAATTAATTTATTTAACTATTAATTCATAGAAAATAATTACTCCTATACTTGAGTTTTATGTGCTATTTTCTTATTTTAATTTTCATATTCTTTTGAGAGTTTATTAACCAGAAATAGAGAGAAAGTGCTTACAAAAAGAGGCAATTGTTCAAAAGAGAGGCTTGCCAAAGAAGCCAAGGAGAGCATGGTCCACTACTTTTCGTTACATAGGGAAAAGTGTGAAAATTTTACTACTGTGTAATCCATTATACAGTACTAACTCTGTAGCACAGCCCACTTATCATCTGTGCCATCCAGCTAGAGAAAAGAAGCTTCTTTGTAGGCCCTGATTCAGTGGGGTCCTTTTTAAAATCTGTTATACGGTGTAGATGTTAATTGAGTTATGATACTTCAATGAAAGTGCACTTGCATCCAAGCAAACAATTGCCTCACTCGACTTATACACTTAGATATGGTAACTTTTTCCCTTTCATCAGATTTGAGATTTATTTTATTTTAAAAATAAAATGAGTTATGATTAAAAAAAAAAATTTGTTCTCAAAACTTAATTGGGACTGGATGGACTTTAATGGAATAAGATAAAAGTCAATGAAATACATGAAGACTTTTTATTCTCGGATAGAAAAGATCGAAAATGATAAATCTCATCCTGACTCATTATCAACTTGACAGAAACTTATGTTTTGGGAAAATTACAAAATTAACATCCTGCTCCTCGACAAATATTGCGTTTTTGTTTTCCAGTTAAAAATTTCACTATAAATGACTAAGATAACATAAATTTTCTCATTTGTTAAAAAAAAAAATATTTGCTATATGAGATATATGGCTTTCAGCCGCTATGCACTTTCGACCAACAGATCATCTCTATTTTTTTTAAGAACACCATTTTTAAGTTTTTAATTTTCTTTATTTTAACAAGTACAATTTAATTATGTTTATATAATTCGAATTTACCTATTTTGATAAATTTACTTATTTTAAAATTTCCTTATAGTTTAATATAAAAGTATTTAAACCCTAATTATCATTAGGACGCTTATCAATATAAACTTATTATTCAAAGACTTAATTTTTATCTATTCGTTTCTATTTAGCCAAATCCTTTTAATAAAAATTGAAGAACCCTATGAAGAAAAAACGAAACTTCCAAATGCAATATTTCCAGAAGTAATTAAGTGAAATTGACATCACATCTATGAAACTTATTAAATACAATTGTTGGAAAAAAAAGAAAAAGAAGAAAAAGAAGAAGCATTGTAACTTGAAATAAAAAGTCATACTATTTTCTCCCAAGGAAAATCAACCACGTGACCATCGAATATTTGCGCTGCTATACTTATTTTGGCCATGTTCCTTTCAACATTTTTTTTGAAATCATTACAAATATCAAACCACTCATTCCGGACTTAAGCGGAACATATAAAATCTCTGGCTGTCCCAGGTTTTTATAAGAAATATATTCTCTGAATTCGAACTCAAAACCTCAAGGTGAGATCCTGAGCCCTACACCACCGTGCCATCGACCTTGGGGACTTATTTCAATATAATATTGAGGAAAATGATATCCAATTATTTTTTAAATTATTATAATGATATTTTAATACATATAATTTTAGGAATATATTTTTAATCAATATAATTTTAAAAAAAATAAATTTTAGTCACTGTTATTAAATATTTTTTTGCCAATTGAGTAATCTTATCTGATTTTAAAATAATTTTTTATTATATTTGGACAATTTTAGAGGTATTCAAATCATTTAATATTAGTGAAATGAAATATAAGTCAAAATTAATGAAAAATATTTAATAATAAAGACAAAAATTTTTATTTTTAAAACTGAAATGATTATATTATTATGATAATTTGACCCAAAAAAAAATGGTCTATGAAGGTCGTGCAAAATGCCGTTTAGTCCACGCGTTTTACTGAATTTTGTTATCTGCCATCTTGATGATCGGCTTACGCATAAACCGATAGATTTTTTTGTTTTCATAATTTGTGTTGGTATACCATTAGTGACAGTTTAATATGCATTATACTACTTCAAATCTTGCTTGATAAACTCTAATCAACAACCTTAATGACAATTTAATTAGATTAGATGTTTAGTTTATGCTAAACAACAAGAAGATTGTTGGATTCTTATCGCATGTTGTTTGGGAGATATTTTACCCTACTCCTAACGGAATATTATGACCAGAGTAGAATACCATGATCACAGGAAGACCCCATACCAAATGAAGACATTGGCCTTAAGTAAGTAAAGTGACATCGGGGTGATAAGATAGGTCAAGATATGAGGTTATCCGTGACGAAAATATTTTTATATCGAGTATGTAAATGGATGTGTCTATTAAGTCCATTGTTTTGCTATTTTAGGAAAAATTAATAAGAAATTAGTGAGGAAATTAATGAGAGATTAGTGCCAAGTTATCGGGTAGCTAAAAGGATTTTTGGAAGAAGGATGATCTCTCATATTTTAATAGTTTAAGGAACAATGATTTTGAAAATAATTTTTAGAAGAGGGAGAGCACCGTGGACTTTTGAAATGATCTCATTGTAATCATACTCAAAAATAATAAGACTAATATTTTTCATTCGTGGATGTAGGTCATGATCGAACCACATATCTCTTTATATTATTCATATTTTTTTAATTGTCTTTTTTTGTATCGATCTCCAACACCATAAATTTGATGGGTTCAATGCTAATCCAAAATTCAAAGTGTAAAGTAAAAAAATTAGGGTTAGTTTCTCTTGACCCTTAAGATGTTTTGATTATCAATAAATCACTCTCATTAATGTTCCAAAAAAAAAGAGTAAATGAAGATCGCATTGATGGACTTCAAAATCTTATATCTTTTATGATGTATATGGGGCGAGCTGATAGTTAGAAATCAAATTAAAGATTAATTAAACATCTTAAGTATTTAAGGACCACTGAATACAGAATATAATAGAAATGTTTGCTGGTTCCCAAATGGAACTTCGACAAATTGTTTATTAAGTAATTTGGCTTTAAAAAGGACAAGATGTGCTCTCCATACTTCTTAGTCTCACTCAAGTGACAGGCTATAGATAATAGGAATATTTAGAAATAAAATATACAGCCTGTATGATTGGTTGAATGGAAGATATCATGAAGCTTATCGTTATGTCTTTAAGGGGTACAATCCATAGGTTTAAGCTTGGAATATTGTCTTTATATATATATATATATATATATATATATATATATATTGATGAGCGGAAAATATATTAATATTTACCGTCTCTTTTATATAATATTTTGTTTAGTTTCTCGGATTTGATGAACATTTTGATGTGTTTTAATTTATTTTGCAGATAAAATAAAATTGGGACTCAATGGAATCATTTAGGACGAAATGTGTAACAAATAAGGGCAAAAACTGAACTTGACATTTTGATTTTGGAGATTGGAAAGTTGAAATGGCGTTCTGATGAAGTACAATTTTGGAAATTCCAGCTTTGCGCAATTGTCATGTTTTGGCCATAATTTTTTACTCCGAAATCGGATTAAGGTGATTCAAGTTTCAGATTAAAGAAAACTCAAAGATCTACAATTTGAAGTTCATAATAATTTTGAATTCTGAAGTTTCTATTGTCGAAATTGATAAAATACTCGGAAGTGTTATGTGTAATTATTAAAGTCATTTTCAAAATAAAAAATAAAAAATAAAAATTGTCAAACTTCCACCAAACATGTTGATACCATGTTTAGTGCCATTTTTGGTGCCATGTTTGGTGGAGAAATTGGTGGAAACTTTTAGATTTGCCTATAAATACAAAGCTAAACTTTGTAAATTTTTCATGCTTTCTTTTGGGGAATTTCTCCTTGAAAACCTAAAGGAAAGTTTCTTGTATATTTATTTAAGTTTTCTTGTATTTTATTTTTATTTAATTAATAAAATTTTATGTGTTTTCATTTACAGCATGAGCATGTAATCTCATTCTACTGGGGTGAAAATGTAAGACTTTTAATAAAATAAATTAGATTAATCTCCCTTATTTTAATTAAAATTTGGATTAATTAGTTACCGCCTATATGGCTGGTTTAGGTGACAACCTTATTTACCGTCTATATGGTCGGTTTTACATTCCAGAAGTAGTTTCCGCCTATATGGTCGGTTTAGGTAATAACCTTGTTACCGCCTATATGGTCAGTTGGACTTAATTAAGACAAATAGAATTTTCGTCTTTATGGTCTGATTAAATATAATTAATTAATCGGTAAACATTGACAATCAGAGAGATTTCTAATTTTGAAATATTAAAAGTGGTCCTCTAACCCAACATTTTCTTTCATTATTGTAATTTTACTTTTATTTATCTTCAAGTTATTTTGTATGATTTTTTGTTTATTTAAGTGTTTAGTAATCTTAAGTATGTTTTATAACTAAACATATTATCTAGGGGTGTGATGAATTCCAATATCACCGGGTTATTTCATGTCTTGGGGTAATATAAAGGTTTATTTATTAAGTTTTAAGGTTAATGCTTCTTGTTAAGTGGCCATTAATAAAATTGATGTGGTAAACTTAAAATAAACTTGACGAAGGAATAGATAACCCTTAATAGATTTATTCAGCCTTAGACTTAATAGCCCATGATCTTCCTTAAGGATAGATTGTTGGATAATATGACCCATAGCGTCACTATTTGCACAGAACATTGTGTTGTTGTAGCAAATTAACTATGTAACTAGGAAATTGCACTCTCGTCATTTGTGATTAGATCACCATAGATATATAAATGAAGAGAGGTCCCTATGATTAGTTCCTGGATTGAGATGATATGAGACAGTATCAGTCCACGAAGGATTAATCATTAAATATCCCTAGCCGTAGTATTATCGAGACTGTGCATCGATAATGCGGAATAGGCTAGTATTGCACTTGTGCGCGTTGTGAGGGCACAACGGCATAGTTCTCATATATATAAGTATTGGATACTTATGCAAGTGCGATAGGAGGTCGTGTTTCACCGATGGTACGGGAAACAGCTTCGCTCTGGATAGACCCCTCGGAATCCCATTGGTATTATGACTATGTGTCTATGGGAGGCCGAAATCAAGGTAGGTGTGTATAGTCTTAACCTGAGACTTGCATCGCTAATACTTACGATAATCGATAAACTTTGGATTTGGTGGTTGGGGGCTTTGACCGGTTCTGTGTTCACCACTTCTGGGTTTATCAGAGAGTCGTAGAGTATTGGATGTGATGTCAAGACGGAAGTATCACTCCAGTCATTATGGAGATGATGTCACGCAGGATACGGTACTAGTGCTCTTGAGTGTTGCGCAACCAATCGGGATATTGTGACCAGGTCATGTATATCCGATTATAGAGACTATGTTACCAGACATCCGATATGTGTTTCGGACGGGGCAGACACTTATCCAGCCCCAGCCCTAACACGTGATTATCCGATACTGGGCCGATACGCACAATACTACGGTATACTACGCTTGATACAGATCTATATATTCCTGTAAGAATATTTCTGGAGAATTGGGTAGGCATGGCGCTTTGCTAGAAGCCAACCTTGTCTTGTAAATCGGTATAAACGTAGTACGAGGTACTTACGTGTTCGGATAGTCCGACGACCGTATTTACTGCCAACATATCCGGAGATCTCATGGGTCGGTTCCTGAAGATTCACCGATGACGTATTACTCGCACTTTGATTAATCTGGGATTAATTAGAGAGAGAGAGATAGAATTAATCTGGGATTAATTCGATGAGAGAGAAAATTAATCTGGGATTATTTGCGGAGATATTTTATCTGGGATAAAATATTAATTAAAGAGAGAGAACGATTAATTTAGAATTAATCGATAAAATAATATATCCGATATATTATACGAAATTGGATTTCGACGCGGAATTAAATTGGATTTTAATTCGGGCGAACGAATAATTTGGAATTAATTCGTTAGCGACGTGAATAGTGATTTCGCTAGGCGTAATCATTTAATTACGACGCGACGAAAAATTCGTTAATTTGGAATTAGCGAACCCGAGCCCGAGAGTGATTGCGAGCGCATTCGTATTTTGAATCCGAGCGCGGCACGCAAGTCACATCAAGCGTCAAATCGCTAGTCGCATCAATTGTCAAATCACTTGTCACTTTGAGTGATGTGATGTGACATGACATATTGTCACTTTATTAAAGTGAATAGATGTGATGTGAAAAGTGATTTGATATGACTTAAAGTTAAAAGTAAAAGTGATGGAATATATATATATATGTTTTATTTATTTTTGGAAAATAAATGAATAAATATATATTACTTTTTTCTTTTCCTTTTACACAATTTTCGGTACTCTCTCTCCTTTTTACGTTTTCTCTCCATCTCTTTTCCCTCTTTTTCTCTTCTTCCTCTCCTTCACGGTTTGGAACCGTTCATCTTCTCAAATTTCTGGTTTTGCCGAATTTAAAGGAACAGGGAGATGTAGAGTGCTAGCACACCATGAGTGATACATAGGTGATAGGGAAGTGTCTTCATGAGCTTGGATTATTTTTGAAGCTTGAAGCTTGGAGCTTCAATGGAGTCTTGCATGGCCGATTCTTGGAGGTTCAAAGAGGAGTAAAATCGCACAGCCCACTGCAAGAAGAAGCTACTGCCGAGCTCAATGGAGGGAGCCAAAATCGCACCTTGTTCTTCAAACATCAAAACCGAAATTCAATGTGAGTATATTCCGCACCTCCTTTGATGTGTTCATATGCGGTTTTTGTGCATGATTTGTTGATCTTGGGACTTGAATTAAACTCAACAATGGTATCAGGAGCTATTGTTGCATGAAAACCGATTTAGGGTTCTTGAGCATATTTGGGGCTTTTTGATTTTAGCTTGATTCTGACAAATTGATTCTTTAAGAATGCTTATATTTGATTGAATTTGAGTTATATGTAATCAATTTGATAAAAAATTGATTGGATTGATTTTCCCCAATGTGCTTATTTTTGGTAGAAACTTTAATTTGGGTAAACTCTATTTAGGCATGATTTGGTTGAATTGTTTGATGAAGTATGCTTGAATAAGGTTGAATTGAAGTTGTGCATGATCAATTTCAAGAAAATTGGATTAGATCAATTTTCCCCAATTCTTTAGGTTGGACATGAAACTTGAAATTGGGTAAAATGTGTTTGAGCATGTTTTAATTGAATTGGATGTTTAAGCATGCTTAGAACATGTTTAATTGAGATTGTGTGTGGTCAATTTCATGAAATTGGATTGGATTCAATTTTCCCCAAATTGGAGGCTTGGCCGAAAATTGGAAGAACCTAATGTCTTGGTAATTTTGTTTTGTTTGATCATTGGATGACTTAAAATAATTGGTGAATGTTGTTTTGAAGTTCAATTGGATTGAATTTTGATTTAGAACATTTTTTCCCTTTTAAAGTGGCTTGGCCGAATTCTATGGAACATGAAATTCTTTGTGATTTTTTGTTTTAATTCATTGGATGAATTGAATTGATTTGGGAAATTAAGATTGTGGACTCAATTGGATTGAAACCGAATCGAATTGAAAAACCCCAATTGCCGAGACTTGATAGCATGTTAATTGGGTTTGATTTTAATTGAATTGTGTTGGACACTATTTGGTTGTTAAAGTGCATGATTAATTAGGCTAATTGATATTTTAGAAATGTTAATTGGGCAATTGATTGTGTATTACACTTAGGTTAATTAATTGTGAAATTTGGAATTTTTATAAGTTAATTAATTTGGGCTTGATTTTGGAAATTGGGCTTGTTAGGTTGTAATTGGGCTTTTGGGCTTTGTTGTAACAAAGTTGGGTTTGGGCAAAATTGGTTGGATCCAATTAGGCCCAAAACCGAATCCAAAAGGTCCAATTATGACTTAATGAACCTTAATTATTTAATTGGGCCTAATGGGCCAAAATTAATTTAAAGGCTTATGGGGTAACTCCCGGATTGGACTTTGGTTATCGGTTTGACCCGAGTTGACCAAAAGTCCACGCCTTAAGAAATTAATTAAAAGCCCATTGGACTTTAATTAAATAAACGTTTGACGTTAACTGGGCTTTGAGACCCATAACGATTGAATTTAGAATTTAAATCGTAGAAGGTTCGTTAATAATAGTGTAATATTTAATTTGGAATTAAATAGTGAATTAGAATTAAATGCGTATTAAATTGGATTTAATTATGTAGTTTAATTTAATTTGAGAAATCGTACTTTGAGTACGTGTTCGCAATACGAGTTTGACTCGAACAAAATCAAATCTTGTTTTTGAACATTGGATGATCACTAATAATCAAGATTAATTAATTTGATTGATTGATTGATAACATGCTTGTATGAATACATGGTTGTGATGTTTGAATAATGTATATCGGATGGATATTAGTCGGGTGGGGCGATTTTGGAAATTGTAATAAAATTTGATTTATTAAATTGGACCTGCGTGTCCAGCCTTATCTCCTATTTCTTTGTATTCTCTTCTCACCTATTCCCCTCCATGTAAATGAGGTTTCTTTAGAAGTGTAGTGTAACGGGTAGAAGTAAATACAAGTGCTAGCTTTGGAGAGAGAAAATGAGAGATTTGATCTAGGATCAATGTAAAGTATCCATCCGCATATCATTATTATTTTATTTTATATACGCTTTATTATGTGTTAGAATGCATGTTTAAGGGTGTATGATGATGAGACCTTAACAAAGATAATAAATTGGTAGCCAATTTGCACGCGAAAATCCCTCAATCTATATTAAGCGATTATCCTTCCATTGAATGATTCTTGTTCAAGATCTGATTGGCATTGGTTTGTTGGCCAAAGTCAAGACCTTGTCAATTGGATGTATTTGAATCATAAGAGTTTTGTTCTACATCGGTGTCTAGTCCAAGTTGTGATTTGTTGGCCAAAGTCAAGATCACTTCTTGTCCAAAGACATTGATTACGAAACTTTCCTTGTCAATGGGTCCCGCTTAACTGGAATCATTAGGTTTGTTGTGCCAAAGCCAAGGCCTAGATGATTCGGAGGATAAGGTTAGGAAAATGTGTTAGATACATTGGCATAAGCAATATGTTTAGGACTTGGATGTCCACCTAACCGGATCTGGGAATTGGATTGGATCCAATTGATCTGTGAGATCTACCTGGTAAGTAGCATACAGCTTGTTGGCCAAAGTCAAGGTTGTATGTTATTTAACAGGATCCTAGCCCACTAGGAAACACGGTTTCCCGAGTACTCCACAGAGGGTTAGAGGCTCGACGAAAAATAGTGGGAGGCAAGAATTGAATTTGCAATACTCGTTCAATTACTCGCCATATGCGCTCATTTAAATTATTTCGTCGTACTATTAAATGTTAGTTGGACTAATATTTAAATTGTTGTTTTAACAAACAGTTGGACTGTATTATAGTTGATTATATATAATTGGATTATATTAATCAATATATTTGAATTAATTAATTTCAGTTTACAGTTGATTTTATAATTGGATTATAGTAATCAATGTAATTGAGGTTAATTAATTTGGATTATATTTGATTATATAGTTGGACTATTATAATCATTATAATAAATAGTACCACTAATCGTTGATTAAATAGTTGGACTATTGTAATCAAGATAAAATTGAAAAGTTGGATATTTAAATATAATCTTGGATTAAAATATTTTAATGATTTAATTTTCAATTTGAGTAATTTCAAGGGTCTTGGAAATTAATAATTATTTTATTTGATAAAATTCTTGGAAATTAATAATTTATTTTATTTGATAAAATAATGAATTATGGATTAGGTCTTCTAGGAAGATAATAGGACAAATCCTAAGAAGGAATTGAAGACGAGCAAGGCTCTTACTTCAAATATGTTTGTCATAATTATGTTCACAACTAGTATTGAAATTGGATTTTAAATACTTAGTGTGATACATAAATATGTACTGTTGTGCAGAATCTGCTTTAAGCAGGATACTGACTTCAGATGAGATCACTCTGCGAATAGTAAACGGGACGATAGTCGCTGTTTTAACCGTAGATATCTAAATTTAGGAACTGCCTTCGCGTTAGTACTTAAATTTAGAAACTGTTATAATGTAACTAGTTTGACTAGAAACATTATCTTTATATCAGTGTATAACCCGCTGCGGGTGTACCTTTATATTCTAGAACACTAAAGTGTTTTATTATATAAAGATGATATTGAGATAAACACATTAGATGTGAATAACAGAATTTATATTTTGAATATAAATAATATCTCAAATACATAACATGACAAATTAATAGCTCAAACTGATTTGATCAGTTAAGAAACTTAATTGTGGCATGGTTGTCAGGGACACTACTAAACAAGAATCGTATATCCGCACTTTTGAAGAGCGGGTACTATGACTGATTTGACTATTCAAATAAAGTCTACGAATCTAGTTTATTAAGCAAAGTGCTTAAAACACCTTTACTCGGTAAAAGTGAAAATGCCACCGATCTGTTAGCCCTAGTTCATAGTGAAGCAAGTGGGCCCGTGTCTAGCTAGGCTAGAGGTGGATATGAATATTACGTGACCTATACGGATGTGGCATCGCGTAATGGTTGTGTGTTTCTTTTGAAGAACACAAATCGAAAACTTTTATAGTTTCGACACGGAATAGACAAACAGATCGGTTATAGTATTACACCATCACGGTAAGACCGTAATGAAAATACTTAAGCAGTAAGTTTCTCGTATACTTGAAAGAGTATAGTATTCTTTCAATGAGGACTCCTCTCGGAACACGTCATTTTGACGGTGTGTCCGAAAGGATTAACCGAATTTTGTTAGACATAATAAGGTTAATCACGAGTCGCTTTGAGCTACCATTTCCTTCAACGGATAAGCTTTAAACAGTGCAAGAACTTATTTTGAATAAGGTTCCATAATAATCTGTTTGACAGATATCATATTAGATATGAACGGGAAAGAAACCGGGTTTCTCATTCCTGACTATTTGGTATGCTTGGCATATGTTTGGATGATACCAAACTAAAACCCAAATATGATAAGTGCCAATTGTAGGTCATCCTAGGGATACCATAAGTATTGTACTTATACACCTCACAAGAGAACAATTAGATTGTTGCTCACCATGCGGTTTTCCTAAGAGGAATACCGATATGCAGTGGTAAGTGGGAGGATAGTATAACTCGATGAAAATCGGAGTAGTAATACTGTTCTAGGCACTGAATCTTAATGGAACATATATAGTTCATCAAGGATGATGAAACTATACCATTAATCTTCGAATACACGAGAACAAAGGAAGTGATACAAGGTATCGACTCCCTATTATGACAAAGTGTCATGAGTCCGAAATGGATTCCATGTATATCAACCAGTTTGGATACTAGTTGATGTACCACATGGCATTGTGCCTATTGGTACTATAAGTCTTCAAGGAAGATGTACATGGATGGCAATATACCAACGTATAAGCTAGGCTTTTTTAACGGAAGGTATCGTTATCGACATTGTGTTGATTACGATTCAACCTTTTACCTATTGCCACGGTAGATCCATTTGGATAATGCTTGCTGACGCGAGCATAAGTTCTTGGAATTATCATTTTGATGTAATCATAATGGTGTATGATTTAATTCAAAATGAAAATGATTCTTGTGTAAATAAGAGGGTTAGTGGGAGCGCACTGACAGTGGCTGTCCTATAAAATAATGATAATACGTCATTTCTTGAAATGATATTCCCATAAAATATATGTCGGGGAAAGCTTGACTTTCGAAATACTCTCCGTGGGACCGTACATTGAAAAATGTACAAAACCTGGTGTATCATACGCTTTGAGCATATGGATTCACAAACAGGCTAATCCGAGTGATAGTCACTGGATTGATGTTAGGAACATCCGTTAGTATCTTAGAGAACTAAGGATGCTGTCTTAGTCTATGGAGAAGGAGAACTTGAAGTGACTGGGATCACTGTAGCAAGTTTCCTATAACCGATAAAGACGGCTAAAGGTCGCAAACGGTACTATACAGTTTGAATAACGGTGCAGTAAGCTGGAAATCTTCCAAGCAAGATACTGTTACCGAATAAACAACACATGCGGGTTAATTGCTGCAGCTGAGGCAGCAATAGAAGTCATTTGGGTCGATACATATCTAATTAGATTAGATATAGTTCTGTTAGCAGCTGAGCTAGGCATCAGCACAGGCTAAAGAATTAATGGTCTCATCGACGATCCAGATATATACTTCTATATCATCTGATTCGTTCGGATCATACATCGTGGCGATGTGATGATCGTATAAATCGCGTTAAATGATAATCAAACAAATCCGCTGACGAAAACCTTTCCTCAGCAATTTGAGCGAACCTTACATAGTTCGGGTGTTAGACACTCGAGTGACTGGCTATGTGCCAGTGGGAGATTGTTGGATAATATGACCCATAGCGTCACTATTTGCACAGAACATTGTGTTGTTGTAGCAAATTAACTATGTAACAAGGAAATTGCACTCTCGTCATTTGTGATTAGATCACCATAGATATATAAATGAAGAGGAGGTCCCTATGATTAGTTCCTGGATTGAGATGATATGAGACAGTATCAGTCCACGAAGGATTAATCATTAAATATCCCTAGCCGTAGTATTATCGAGACTGGACATCGATAATGCGGAATAGGCTAGTATTGCACTTGTGCGCGTTGTGAGGGCACAACGGCATAGTTCTCATATATATAAGTATTGGATACTTATGCAAGTGCGATAGGAGGTCGTTTTCACCGATGGTACGGGAAACAGCTTCGCTCTGGATAGACCCCTCGGAATCCCATTGGTATTATGACTATGTGTCTATGGGAGGCCGAAATCAAGGTAGGTGTGTATAGTCTTAACCTGAGACTTGCATCGCTAATACTTACGATAATCGATAAACTTTGGATTTGGTGGTTGGGGCTTTGACCGGTTCTGTGTTCACCACTTCTGGGTTTATCAGAGAGTCGTAGAGTATTGGATGTGATGTCAAGACGGAAGTATCACTCCAGTCATTATGGAGAGATGATGTCACGCAGGATACGGTACTAGTGCTCTTGAGTGTTGCGCAACCAATCGGGATATTGTGACCAGGTCATGTATATCCGATTATAGAGACTATGTTACCAGACATCCGATATGTGTTTCGGACGGGGCAGACACTTATCCAGCCCCAGCCCTAACACGTGATTATCCGATACTGGGCCGATACGCACAATACTACGGTATACTACGCTTGATACAGATCTATATATTCCTGTAAGAATATTTCTGGAGAATTGGGTAGGCATGGCGCTTTGCTAGAAGCCAACCTTGTCTTGTAAATCGGTATAAACGTAGTACGAGGTACTTACGTGTTCGGATAGTCCGACGACCGTATTTACTGCCAACATATCCGGAGATCTCATGGGTCGGTTCCTGAAGATTCACCGATGACGTATTACTCGCACTTTGATTAATCTGGGATTAATTAGAAGAGAGAGAGATAGAATTAATCTGGGATTAATTCGATGAGAGAGAAAATTAATCTGGGATTATTTGCGGAGATATTTTATCTGGGATAAAATATTAATTAAAGAGAGAGAACGATTAATTTAGAATTAATCGATAAAATAATATATCCGATATATTATACGAAATTGGATTTCGACGCGGAATTAAAATTGGATTTTAATTCGGGCGAACGAATAAATTTGGAATTAATTCGTTAGCGACGTGAATAGTGATTTCGCTAGGCGTAATCATTTAATTACGACGCGACGAAAAATTCGTTAATTTGGAATTAGCGAACCCGAGCCCGAGAGTGATTGCGAGCGCATTCGTATTTTGAATCCGAGCGCGGCACGCAAGTCACATCAAGCGTCAAATCGCTAGTCGCATCAATTGTCAAATCACTTGTCACTTTGAGTGATGTGATGTGACATGACATATTGTCACTTTATTAAAGTGAATAGATGTGATTGTGAAAAGTGATTTGATATGACTTAAAGTTTAAAAGTAAAAGTGATTGAATAATTATATATATGTTTTATTTATTTTTGGAAAATAAATGAATAAATATATATTACTTTTTTCTTTCCTTTTACACAATTTTCGGTACTCTCTCTCCTTTTTACGTTTTCTCTCCATCTCTTTTCCCTCTTTTTCTCTTCTTCCTCTCCTTCACGGTTTGGAACCGTTTCATCTTCTCAAATTTTCTGGTTTGCCGAATTTAAAGGGAACAAGGGAGATGTAGAGTGCTAGCACACCATGAGTGATACATAGGTGATAGGGAAGTGTCTTCATGAGCTTGGATTTATTTTTGAAGCTTGAAGCTTGGAGCTTCAATGGAGTCTTGCATGGCCGATTCTTGGAGGTTCAAAGAGGAGTAAAATCGCACAGCCCACTGCAAGAAGAAGCTACTGCCGAGCTCAATGGAGGGAGCCAAAATCGCACCTTGTTCTTCAAACATCAAAACCGAAATTCAATGTGAGTATATTCCGCACCTCCTTTGATGTGTTTCATATGCGGTTTTTGTGCATGATTTGTTGATCTTGGACTTGAATTAAACTCAACATAGATAACCCTTAATAGATTTCATTCCAGGATAGATATATACCTGTCGGGTGGGGGGTAGCCACATTTGAAACTTAATCTTAATGATTCAGGTAACTTAGTTAACATAGATATATGATTAATTGGGTTAACTGGGTATTTGCATCTGAGTATGACAGAGGCTTTTGCATAATTTCATGTTCCAAGTTAGTAAACCAATATATTGCACAAACATGAGCTAACCACTTATCTTTAAAAGATATTAGAAGGATTCACAACCCTAAATAGTTTAATAATATTGATTTTACCTTTAATTCACTTTCACACTATTTTATTTGCTTGTTTTAGTTTAAAGTCACCATCTAAACTAACAACCAATCTATTAGATACTCATAAATATTTGGCTTCATAAATTAATAGCTTAGGTATTAATCCTTGTGGGATCGATACATTTTATACTACTTGAACGATATGTGCGCTTGCGTTATACATGTGTGATCACGTCGATTATATATATATAATATATATAAAAGCATAAGCTTTGTTTTATTGTATCTCAATACAATAAAGATATCTAAGATCTCTCCAAATCTATTTGGGTTTCTTAAAGATTATTTTCAAAATAAATTTGGTTCTCAATCAAATTAGGAATTCTAATTAAATAAAGATTTCCCTATTTAATCTTAATTAAAACTCTAATTAATTTGGGTGCTAGCCCACTAAATTAAAGTCAATAGATTAAATATTATTTTGGCCCAATAATTAATTAACATTAACTAATTAATTTAATTTAATTTAATTTTAATTAATAATTAATTAAAATTATATTTAATTAAACTTAATTTTATATTTCAATTTATTAATCAAATTAATATTTTCTAAATATCCCGAATATCCTAATCCAATCACGAAATCTTATTTTGTCAAAATAATCATTTTTTAACTTTTAATAAACATAATCAAAATTATAATATGGACAAGAACTATATTGTGCGACCATCCTAGGCTAATTATCGATAGCAGTGAAATAATATAACTCTTTAATATTTCATCCCTATGATATTTCACAGACTATGAGTAACCGCCTAACAACAAGACATGTCCCTTAGTCGATGAATGAAGTGAGAAAAATATGAATCTGTTAGAATATATTTCAAGCATGTTATCTTATTTCTTCCAATATTCATGTTTCCTATCGAGTCCAAGATCATGTTTAGGTCAAACTCTTTTTACTCGACACATCTTTAAACTCTACCATATCGATTTGATATCTCTAAGATATCGATTACTGTGGCCAAATACTTATATCCATAACTTTGAGTTTCCTTGAAACCATCTCTAGCTTTTATATTAAAGCTATCAGATCTCATCTAGAGGCATATATATGTGATTTCGTACTTCAATCGTTCAAGGCCATTTAGCATTTATTCAAAGAACTTAGATAGTCGAATAAGGATATACTGGTGAACCAAAAGTACTATCGCACAAGTCATCATATGATCTCAGATTAGAGGATATGATGACACTAATGTATTATTACGAAGATTAATGACGTTAGATAATATTACCATGTGATCTTTGCTTTTGTGATCGTGTTCGATATTTCATTCTACTAATATTGTTTGTGTGCTTATGATATGAGATTCACCATCCATTCTATTAACATCATATGTAAATCTAGGTGACACACTGTAACATTGGTCAAGTGATATATTATTGTCATGTATAACAATATATATATATATATATATATATATAATATATATATTATATATATATATATATATATATATATATCGTTGACTCTCATAATATTTCTTTTGGATTAATGATATTTATATGACATAATATCTCGGTACATACACATAAAATATGGATGTATCAATGTGAAAATAAAAATACCTTTTATTAATAAATAATAAATTGTATTACAAATATTATGTCTAAAATCATAACATCCATAACTGGTTTTAGGGCATACTCTCTAACAAACTCCCACTTGCACTAGAACCAGTTGTTATGATACCTAATGCCCATCTTCTCAAGATGACAGCCCATTTGCTCTTAGCTCATTGGCTTTGTCAGTGAATCAGCTATGTTTTTAGCTGAAGGTGTTTGCTGAACGACTATCTGTCCATCTCCAACATATTCTCTTAGTATGTAATACTTTCTTTGAATGTGTTTGGTTTTCTGGTGTGACCTCGGTTCCTTGGCCTGTGCTATAGTCCCATTATTATAGCAGTTCAGATGGAACACTTCTTCAATGGTTGGAACCATATATTGTTGGATTTGGTGCCCGGCGCCAAATTTTATTTATTTATTGTAAATACGATGTACATTATATTTTATTATGAATAAAATTAAGTAATTTTCATCAATATAATCTTATATATGGTAAAGGCGTAAAAGACCTTAGAATGAATAGTTGTGACATAATTTCAAAAGCACCACAATTGTTACTGAGAAATGTCACAATATTATTCATTCTTAAAATGTTACTTGTCAAGGTTTACATATCTGATCGGTTGGTAAACCCGTGAGATCAGTATGTGTCATATATTAGAATTATTCTAATGGTTTATCTCAGTAAACCATGAGTCTTGGGAGACTCGTATAGACACGTGGGTATTTATTGGATAAATACTAAACGACTCATTTAAAGATTTCTGATAGATACACCAACGTCAATATGAATCTTTACGAGTCAAATAGCATATTAGCTCATTTGACTTGTGATACCATTGTGGATATGTGAGATATCCTCCATACTTTGACGACAGTCACATCATTAATCTTTTAAAATCAGACCTCCGCTGTTGTGTTGGGTATGGATTAATATTCATTATATCTTGTGAAATATCTAGAGAGAATCTGTCAGTCCATTGTACGAGATTTAGGTGTCCAATTTGTGATTATTTGGAATCCTTGGCCGATGTATGATCCGGAAATGACTACCAAATATTTTCCGAGAATCATAAAATAATTCGTCGTGGTTTGAAATATATTATGTTACTAAATGTTAATAAAAATATAGTTTAACTTATTTGGGTAATTAAAAATATTTGATATTTATGATTCGCTCGGAAAAATTGTAAAATATTTAAAAATATTTTTCTTCTTCCGCTGCGCCTTTCTGCTGCGCCTACCCCAACAAAATGGTATCAGAGCGTTTGATCCCACATCCAAAATAATTTTTGATGCCTTAAATATTTGATATTTAACTCAATTTTTTTTACACATGCTTGAGAATTAATTGATTAGATCAATTAGTTTGGTTATTTGACATTGTTTGTAAAATCCCCATAATAAGGCTTTGTGTTTTGTGAGTGTATTGTACACTAATGGGTCCGTCTCATCAATACGGATATAAATATTTTTCTTGATATCATGGTTGTGTCTGCCACAGCAGTGCGACTATGATTAATGGAAATATATTTATACCGGTGTAAAACTTATTTGATAAGAAACAATTTCGAGCGAACGGGCATACCAATAGATGCCAAAGTAGTGAGTGATGTGATGCATTAGTACCTTGGATAAGTATATTGACGAGTATTTCCTTGAATACGCCCTATCCAATAGATGCAAAGAAGTGAGGATCGGAAACGGTTCAGGACTTATTTTAAAGAGTCACATTGGATGTTATTGGTAATTGTTACATACTTTCAAATATATTTGGGCACAATGTGCCCAAACTATGTGTTCAAATATATTTGTAAGGTGTACTTCCTGTTATATAATTTAATTTAATTATTGAATTTTCGTATTTTGTTTGGGGATTATGAATTTACGTAAAATAGTGGGAGGACATCATTATATTAAAAATCCCTGAGATGTTGGATATTTTATGATATTGATGAAATTACTTTTATCTACTAATTCCTGTTTCTTTTGTAAAGTTTTTGATGGTAGTGACCGGCGTAATCACACGCGTATAACGCAAGCGCACGTATCATTCAAGTAGTATAAAAATATCGATCCCACGAGGACTTAATTCCTATTGTTGTTATTAATTGTTGATACTATTTATTTACTGATATCTAATTAAGGGAGAAGAGAATGATTGTTTGATTGGTTAGTTGAATGTGAATTTTCTGAATAAATAAATAAATAAAATACATAAAAGAAAATGCTAAGGAAAATAAACAAAAGACTCAAATATCTAGGGTTGTAATTCCACACAATATTATTCTAATGATGAATTGATTCTCTTATATATGTGTAATAAATTAGTTTGTTAACCTGGAACACGAAGATATGCAAAAATCCTATTTCGATGGTCAGATGCAAACACCTAAATAACCCAATTAATCATATTTATATGTTAACCAAGTTACCTGAATTCATTAAGTTCAAGTTCCAATAGTGGCTACCCCCGCCCAACATGTATATGTATATCCTGTAAGGAAATCTATTAAAGGGTTATCTATCTGTAAGCATGTGAATATTGTGTTTAATCACTTTCATAAAATAAAAATAAAACACTGGGGGTTAGAGGATCCACCCTTACTATTTCTATTTTAGAAATCTCCCTTATAATAGTATAGAAATTATCAATGATATTACCAACCGACCATATATTCGGTATTCTGGTTAAGTCAGATTTTCAAATAAGTCCAACCGACCATAAAGGCGGTATTATTATTTTTCCATTAACCATCCATATAGACGGTAATTATTTGTCACCTAAATGCCGACCATATAAGCGTGTCATATTATGTCAAATAAATAAAACCAACCATTAAGGCAATATAACCTTTAGTCCATATTATTAAATTATAATTTCTATATTATAATTAAGGGAGATTAATTAAACTAAAATAATAAAAACTTCACCATTCCCCCAGCAGAAATTTAACTACTAAACATAAAAGGAAAGAAAAGAAAATAAACTATTACTATAACTGAAAATAAAAATACATAATTAAAATACTGAAATAATACAAACAAGATGCAATTTTTAAATTGCTTACAAAAACCTAAGGAAAACATGAGAATTACAAATGACATGACTTGGTATTTATAGGCAAAGAAAACTTCCACCCATTTCTGCACAAAACACTCACCAAAACACACTCCACCAAACTTGACACAAAACACTCCACCAAATATTCCACCAAATATGGCACAAAACATTGCACCAAATATGGCACAAAACACTCTATCAAACGTGCTTGCATGTTTGGTGAAAGTTTGACAATTTTTATTTATTTGATAATGATTTTAGTAATTAAACATAACACAATTTCAGATTATTCATCAATTTCGGTCATGAAACCTTCAGAATTCGAAACTCCTACCAGCGTTAAAGCTGTATATCTTTGAATCTTCTTTAATCTGGAACTTGAATCACTTCAATCCGATATCGGAGTAAAAAGTTATGGCCAAAATACAAAAATTTCGTAAAGTTGAAATTTCCGAAATTATACTTCTTTAGAACGCCATTTCAAGTTTCCAACCTCCAAAATCAAAATGTCAAGTCCGGTTTTTGCCCTTATTTGTTCCATATTTCGTCCTGATTGATTCCCTTATGTCCCGATTTTATTTTATTTAGAAAATAAACTAAAACATATCAAAACGTTCATCAAACTCGAGAAACTAAATAAAATATTAGGTAAAAGAGATGGTAAATATTGATATATTTTCGCTCATCACACCCCCAAAACATTTTGCTAGTCCTCGAGCAAAAAATAAAATACAATAAATAAATAATTAAAATTAAATTAAGCCACTTTCATAAGGATCACGGTTACATTTAGCGTATGCAACAAGCCTTTAAACCCCTAGGTGTCCCTAGTGGACGAGTTGTAGTCTCATGAGGGCTTACAGTGACGATACCCACAAACGTCAATCTAATGCACACAACAGCAAAAAGAAAAGAGAATAAACAAGTTAGTGACTAAACAAGTGAAACTTCTTATCCAAGTTAGTAGTTGTTTTCTTTCTTTATAAATTACCAAATAAGTAAATTCTCTGATTATTTTTATCATTCTTCATATGCACAATCAACAAGGTATTAATCAAATCATTGTGCCCATAATATTCATAAGTATAGTTGAAAAGCGATTAATTTTTTTGTCCTAAAGTTATATCAGAATTCACATCTTTTTAGCAATAGATTTTTTTTCTTTTTTTCTTTTTTTTTTTCTTTTTTTCTTTTTTTTTTTTTTTGCATAAAATAAAGAAAGCAACATCTTCAATCCATGTAACAAGCTTTGGGCCAGTGACTCCCAAACTAGTTGGCTTTAGGGCACTGGGTCCTAAGACACCCCTACGGACTTAATTACTCATATTTTAGATGTTTCTTTTTATTTTTATAACATATTTGATCCCTGTAGTGAGCTTTGAGCCAATGACTCCAATGCTAGTTGGCTTTAGGGAACTAGGTGTTAAAACGCCCCTACGGACTTAATGACTCAAATCTCAGACCTTTTTTTTATACAAACTGTTTTTCTTTTTATTTTTTTTCATTGCTTTTTAGATGCTTCCTCCAATTAAACTAAAGCACTGGATATTACAAACTTTTTAAATACATCTCATGGATGTATATTACCATGCATATTGATAATACCTGTCAACTAAACACGAAGATCCAATTTAGTCAGTATTATGGAGAATTCACAAATTAAATATTCAAAAGGAAATAAACAAAAATTAACTTGTTACAAAATAAGTTGAGATAAGTCTCAGGTGTGGAAATTCTTTACACAGCTTTCTCACACCAATTTCAACTGATTAATCAAAATTAAAAACACAAAATATATATTTTTTCATTTTTATAAATTTTTAATTTTTTTTGATTTTTTTTTATAAATTTTTGACTAAAAACATAATAAAAACAAGATACTAGTAAACTATTTCCCTCCCCCAAACCTAAATGAGACATTATCCCCAATATCTTAAAAAATTAAAAGAAGAGTTTAGAAGATAGTACATGGTTAGTTGAATTTCTACCTCTAGAAAGAAAATTGAAGGTTAAGATCCAGATTTATCTGATGCTTCTTACCACGATCATTATCGGACCATTTTTTCTTAGAAATGATAGGGTCAATTTATGGTTTAAAGGCTAAGATTTGGTCTATTAAATCCTGGGCAATTCTGGCAGTGAAGAGGAGTTCTTTTAAAGATTTTGGCACGAACCCATTTCTCCGAGCATCATCAAGAAACGCGCAAAGAAAATCATAAAATCCATCAGTGTTGTACAGTCCAATCGGTTTCTGATGTATGTTTAAATTCGCTAAAGATAGTACTGTAAAAATTTCCTTCATTATACCCATGCCACTTGGTTAAGCAATAAAAGCATCAGCATAGTTAATCATTTCTACCAGTCGTTCAGACATACCTGGTATGATAAGTTCCTCTCCATTTGGTGGTCCTATTAGATTCGCCTCTGCCAAAGGTTTTGGGATGTTTCCCAAGACTTGACTGCCTCTTTCCTGTACAGCCTCTGAAACGATCCCCATTAATCTAAGATTGCGATCGTCATATACTAAGTGCATATTCCTTTCAGCTAAGTCTCGACCCAATTCCTGTGCTGCCGCTACATATTGTGGCTTAGTACCAACACTAGTACCGCAAAACACACAAATATTTTTAATTCATCTTCTTGAAGTAGCTTCCATTTTTTTTTATGTATTTCTTTTTCAAATCTGGATGCCTTCAAAAGTGCAATGATGAGGTGAATTTATAGCACTTGAAAAGATAAGTAATAATAGCACTAGTATTTTCCAAAGGACGATTATTAGCTAAATAATAAAAGAAATCGTGAAAGGTCAAAAATTCAGGATCATGTCAGTGAAAATAAAGATAATAAAAACAGAAAAGCAAATCAAAGTAATTATTAAGACAACAGAATTGTGTACGTAATACGCCACTCACTTGGTATAAATTCATTAGGATGCATCTCAAGGATTCATTCTTTACTCAGCCATCACTTAATGAATTAGATCTCATCTTTGTAATTTCCAAACACCATTCCTCTTGTCATGTTTTGCCTCAAATGCTCCGTTTATGCCTTTCTCTACAAAAATAACACACAAAATTAAAAATTCTACAACATGTAAACATAAAATATGAAAACATAAATTACAACAAATTACAGGGTTACCTCCCTGCTAGCGCTAAATTTTTCATCTTCAGCCAGACGTGACTGAAATCCATCTGTTAATGAGGTTTCAACGTCATTTTGGATGTCCGATTAAAGACAATCTCATGCGTTGCTTTTGAAGGGTCTTTTCCAACGGTAAGGTGGCAAAAAGAATTTTGTCTTATTCAGTGCTTTTGCCACATTTTTAATCTTTGTCGCTCCAATGATTCTGAAAAGAGAATCAGGAGGTCTTGTATGGTGCTTGACTTTGAATGGAAGTTCTATTCTGTCAAGCCTCTGGGTGATGTCTTTGATTTGTACTCCCCAAAATAGTGATATTTCACTTGAATGTCTGAAATCTTCAACAAGGTCAGTCATTTGCTCCTCCTTTTACTCTGCTTCTTGTTCCACATTTTCTTCACAGCTGAATTTTAAAATTTCCGCATTCAATTCTTTATCTGTCATGTGAAATGTATGCTGCATAAGTGTCAATTTGAGGATGTAAAGAGATGTCAAATTTTAGGTCTTCATCCTCTATGGTTGATATGACTGGCTCAAGTAAAACATTTGTGCAATGGAAGCTCCAAGATCTTCATTTTGAGGATACATAATATCATCCTCAATTTTTATTGGCATAAACAGCTCTGCTTTTTCATCATCGTCAGAGTTCGAATAATAAAAATCAAATCGAGACTTTGCTGGTTCAGGTTCATAAACTGATACCTCTGGTTTCTGATACTGCTCAGCCTCCTCATCTGTTAAGGTGTCATTGTGAAACTCTGGGTACTCGAAGGCTTCACCTGAAAATATTTCATCAGGTATATAGCTATGGTTTTCTGTTAATTGTCTCGTTTGATCTGTCAGTCTCTGAATGAATGTTGATTGTCTCTGAATACTTTCGAATTGATTCTGGAATGTTTCAAGCATTGTATCCAACTTTTCATCTTGTTTCTTGAACCAATCTTTGAACATGTCAATCATCTGATCTTCATCTGGTGGTTCTGGTTCTTGATGAAGATCGTAGGTGGATGATGGATAAGATGGAGAATAAGGTTCAGTGAAATATGCTGGTTCTTCATACCTTGAAGGATTCTGATAATTCTGCCACGTTGAATTGTAGTAATGATTAATGCTCGGGTGGTTACCATCATATATCTCACATCTCCTTATTACGTTCTGATATGGTTGAGCGTATGTGTTGAATGGTTTTGACATCCAGAAATAATTAGGCTGGACAATAGGCCTCAGAAAATCGGACTGTTGCTCCCTGATTTGGGGTGTATCTTTTTCTAGTAAAGCTTGTAATCTTTCTATCTCCAAATAAAGATCCATGTCAACCACCTAAAAAAAAATTAAAGAATGAAATAAAAATTAAAGATAAAAAGAAAATTCGATATAAGTAAATTAGATAGCTTCAAAATTAATAACTCAAGAAAAATAAGTCCCTGGCAACGGCGGCAAAAACTTGACTGGCGTAATCACACGCGTATAATGCAAACACACATATCATTCAATTAGTATAAAAATATTGATCACACGAGGACTTAATTCCTATTATTGTTATTAATTATTAATACTATTTATTTATCGATATCTAATTAAGGGAGAAGAGAATGATTGTTTGATTAGTTGGTTGAATGTGGATTTGCTGAATAAATAAATAAATAAAATACCTAAAAGAAAATACTAAAGAAAATAAACAAAAGACTCAAATATCTAGGGTTTTGATTCCACACAATATTATTCTAATGATGAATTGATTCTCTTATATATGTGTAATAAATTAGTTTGTTAACTTGGAACATGAAGATATGTAAAATCCTATGTCGATGGTCAGATGCAAACACCCAAATAACCAAATTAATCATATGTCTATGTTAACCAAGATACCTGAATTCATTAAGTTCCCCCACCCAACATGTATATGTCTATCCTGTAAGGAAATCTATTAAAGGATTATCTATCCTCAAGGAAGATTGTGGGGTATTGAATCTAAGGCTGAAACCTAAAATCCATTCGTCAAGTTCATTTTAAGTCTACCACATCAATCTTATTGGTGATCAAGCAACAAGAATCATTAATCTTAAGATTTAATAAACAAACTAAAGAATTATCCATTATATAATTAAATCAATTATTAAGCATGTGAATATTTTGTTTTATCACTTCCCTAGAATAAAAATAAAATACTGGGGTTAGGGGATCCACCCTTACTATTTCTAATTTAGAAATTTCCCTTATTATAATATAGAAATTATCAGTGATACCACCAACCGACCATATAAGCGATATCCTGATTAAGTCAGATTTTCAATTAAGTCCAACCGATCATATAGGCGGTGTTATCATTTGTCCATAAACCAGCCATATAGGCGGTAATTATCTATCACCTAAAGACCGATTATATAGGCGGTGTCACATTATGTCAAATAAATAAAACCAGCCTGTAGAAACTTGTATTTTTGCATGAAATCCCAATGATGAGCCTTATTTGGAGGCACTACCCGCAAGTTGTGGGAAACGGACGTCGGAAGGGAAAATTCAAAAATAAGTACGTCCTCAAATTTAGTTCGTTTGTTTAGCCTCGGGTTCTCTCGATTAATCCATGTTTTAACTATTAGTCTCGGCCCAAAATCCCCGCACACACCAACCCACATGCCCAAGCCCACCAAAGAGCCAAGCCACATGCCTAAATCCCACCAAATCCCATCCAAAATATTAAAATATATTTAACACATGTCAAATTAAATCAAATCCCTTCCTAATCTAAATAAATCACTTTCCAAATTAAAGATATTCCCCACCAAAATTACACAAATTTATTTCCCTAAATAATTTAATTAAACACATCCCATATTTGCATGATTTTCTTTCTTACCGAGAAACCCTAGGTGCACTATTATAAAAAGAGCCATGCACAAACCCTAAAGTCTCTTTTTTCCTCCCCAAGACACTCATGGCACCAAGAACCATAATCTCTCTCACCTTAAGACAATTTCTCTCGGATCCATCTCTATTCCTTCATCTCTCGGCAGCCACCAAAACCCCAAGACTCACCTAAAAATGACTCTCTCTCTTTCAACCTCACACGGCTCCCCTCTCTCCACCAAAACACATAAAAACCGACCAAAATAACAAAACACAAACCATAACCCTTCACCGACACACTCACGAAATTCACCAAAGAAATAAACCCCAGAGATTCACGACTCCCCTCTCAATTTGACAACACATATAGCCCACAAACTGCCAAAACACACTTACACTGCACGCATACACTGTCAATAGACCACTAAGACATTCACACATCAAACCCTAAGACGCCATTCACACACACCCATCGACAATAAGACAAACACTGACCGATAAAAAAAAACTACACTAACCCCAAACAAGCAGCCACGTGTGAAGACAACATCACCCCTACAACCAGCGCGCAAACAATAAAAATCCTAAAGCTGTTGGACAATTATGACCCATAGCGTCACTATTTATACAGATCATGGTGTTGTTGTACAAATTAACTATGTGACAAGGAGATTGCACTCTTATCATTTGTGATTAGATCACCTAGATGTATAAATGATAGGAGATCCTTATGATTAGTACCGGATTAATAAGATATGAGACAATATTAATCCACGTGAGGTTTAATCATTAAATATCCTTAGTCGTAGTATTATCGAGACTGGACTTCGATAATGCGGAATAGACTAGTATTACACTTGTGCGTGTTATGGAAGCGTAACAGCATAGTTCTTATATATTTGGGTATTGGATACTCATGCAAGTGTAATAGAAGGTTGTGTTTACCGATGGTACGGAAACAGCTTCGCTCTGGATAGACCCCTTGGAATCCCATTGGTAGTATGACTATGTATCTATGGGAATCCGTATCAAGGTAGGTGTATTTGGTCTTAACCTGAGACTTGCATCGCTAATACTTGCGACAATCGGTATGCTTTAGTTTTGGTCGTCCAGGGCTTTAACAGGTTCTGTGTACCCCTTTATTGGGTATATTGAGAATCGTAGTGTATTGGGTGTGATGTCAAGATGGAAGTATCACTTCAATCATATGGAGATGATGATCACGTAGGATACAGAACTAGTACTCTTAAGTACTACAGTCATCGGGATAATATGACTAGGTCATGTTTATCAGATTATAGAGACTAGTTACCAGAGATCCGATATGTGCTTCGTACGGGGCAGACAAAATTCCAGCCCCAGGCCTAACATGTGACAATCGATACTGGATCGTAATACAGAATACTATGCATTCTACGCCTGACAAAGATTGAATATTCTAGTAAGAATATTTCTGGAGAATTGGGAAGGCACGGTGCTTTACTAGAAGCCAACCATATCATGTAAATCGGTTAGCATGTAGTACGAGGTACGCACTTAATTTGATAGTCCGATGACCGGATTTACTGCAAACATATCCAGAGGTCTCTTGGGTCGCTTCCCAAAGATTCACCGATGATAGTTGACTTAAACTAGAATAAATCTGGGATTAATTAAAGATGGAGAAAATTAATCTAGGGTTAATTGAGGTATTATTTAATCTGGGATCAAATATGTTCAAAAGAGAGAGAGCGCGATTAATTTGGAATTAATCGGTAGAATAAATTTAATTTTTCTATTTAATTTATTCTTATGGGCTAAAATTAATATATCGGATATATTAATATGAATTGGATTTCATTACGAAATTAAAGTTAGACTTTAATACGAACGAACGAATTAATTTAGAATTAATTCGTAAACGACATTCGTAATAAATTTATGAGGCGTCGCTATTTAATTAAATTAGATTTAATTATTTAACGATGAGAATTCATTTAATCGGATTAAACGGATCCGAGCCGCGATAAACATTCGTAGAATCCATTCGAATTTTGAATTCAAATGCGGGGCCCACTTTAAATGTGGTAGTTGGGAGAGTGGTTGGCATTTATGCCATACCATCCACTTTCCCACCACCTTGGAATGGTTTTGGCAAAACCATTTACCCAACCACCTTGTTTAGGTGAAAAGGGTAAATTGGCTTTTACCAAAACCCCCATCTTTCTCTCATTTTGTGTAGAGAATACATAAAACACAAACCCTAGACACACATTGGGCGTGAAATTGAAGCCTCTCATCTCTTTGATTTTGTTTCAAAATCAACAAAGCTAGCACTTGTAGAAGTCTTCTAAGGTAATAGGGAAACCAACTCAAAGCTTGGAATCAACAAAGGAAGGATATTGGAGATCTCTTCTCAAAATTTTAAAAGCTCAAATCCATTCAATGTAAGTGTAGACGCTGGTTTTCGCCCGAGGTCCACAATTGAGATTTCGTGAAAGGGGGCACTGGCGATCCTGCAAAACAAAGATGTAGAGTGAGCGGGAGTACTGCCCACCGGTGTGGTGGGTGCCGGGGGCACTCCGACGCTCAAGTCAGTAAAGACTGTAAAGGGTCTAATGAGAGTTATAATGGAGAGGGCAAGGTTAGATGCTACCTTGAACTCTGTAGGGTACCGTGAGGGTGGTATGAATGAGGTGTCGTAAGCTTGAGGGTGTCCCGAAACTGTGAGTAGGAGAGCTAGAGGTTCCGTCCTCCTTTTCTTCTGGACCCTCTTCTCTTATATACACGCCTTTGTGTGCATTTACTGCTCTTTGATTACTTGTCCGTTGGGAGTCAGTTTACGATCGACTTCATGAGGGGCATTTAGTGTATTTTTCCGTTGTAGGCTGGCCACTGTTGAGTTTCTGAATGATGTTTATTAACTTAGGCGTTACGTGGGCCGACCTCTGGATGGTCCTTTGGTTACGAGTGTTGGTGTTCATCGGGCCTGGGCCGACATTATGTCTTTAGGGTTTGATTAAGAGGCTTCAGGGGTGCATTTAGCAGTGGGTCTGAAGCGAAAGATCGAAACTACCCTTGGGCCAATTTTGGCCCGTACAGTTTGTCCCCTACTCTCTAAGTCAATGTGTCTTTGGCTTGGAGAGTACTTGACGCGTGTGTCGCTTGGGACGAGGCCATAGTATGTAAGTGCACTCGAGCGTCGATGCTACCTTGACTTGACATGATCCAATGGGGGATGTCCAGGGTCGTCTAAATTTGATGAGCCCAGGAATATATATCATATGACATGAGTAGTTCATGTCTATGACTTGACTCGACATGGGTCTGTGGGGGATGTCCCCGGTCGACCGGACTTGATGAGTCCAGGAATATATATCATATGACATGAGTAGTTCATGTCTATGACTTGACTCGACATGAGTCTGTGGAGGATGTCCCCGGTCGACCGGACTTGATGAGTCCAGGAATATATATCATATGACATGAGTAGTTCATGTCTATGACTTGACTCGACATGAGTCTGTGGAGGATGTCCCCGGTCGACCGGACTTGATGAGTCCAGGAATATATATCATATGACATGAGTAGTTCATGTCTATGACTTGACTCGACATGAGTCTGTGGGGGATGTCCCCGGTCAACTCAACCAGGTGAAGGTTCATGATAAAAATCATACGACATGTGTAGTCCATGTCTACAACTTTGACTCGACATGAGTCCATGGGGGTGGTCCCCGGTCAACTGGACTTGATGAGGCCAGGAAAATATAAGTCACACAACATGTAATCCATGTCTACCACTTGACTCGATATGAGTCCGTGAGGGATGTCCCCGGTCGACTGGACTTGATGAGACCAGGAAGTTTATAAGTCATACGACATGTGTAATCCATGTCTACAACTTGACTCGATGTGAGTCCGTGGGGGATGTCCCCGGTCGACTGGACTTGATGAGACCAGGAAGTTTATAAGTCATACGACATGTGTAATCCATGTCTACAACTTGACTCGATGTGAGTCCGTGGGGGATGTCCCCGGTCGACTGAACCGGATTAAGGTTCAGGATATGAGTCACACGACATGTGTAGTCCATGTCTTGACTCGTCATGAGTCCATGGGGGACGTCCCCGGTCGACTGAACTAAATGAAGGTTCAGGATATAAATCACACGACATGTGTAATCCATGTCTACAACTTGACTCGACATGAGTCTATAGGGATGCCCCTGGTCAACTGAATCAGATGAAGACCTATGAAAGTATTCACTCTACAGACCTGACGAAGGCCCAAGAATATTTCCTCAACATACAACTACACCTGTTGAAGGTCTATGAAATAGTCTTTCCTTATCATACTACAAGACTTGTTGAAGGACCACGAGCCTGGTGTCGAATGGGCTATCTAATGGTCCTGATGGAACTGATGATAATACACCCATATTGAATGGACGAGATAACAATCCAACTTGTCATACATTGAATATAATAGTACGGGAGAGAAGTCAACTTTTCCATGCACCATAGAATTGATGAACATCCATCTTGTCGTTTGGGAATTTGAATGAACAAAATATTTTATCATCCCGTTCATGTCGAGTGTGACCACTCGAAATGATACTACAAGTGCCCTCGAATTAACAATAATTTGGAATAAAGAAAGAGCTCCACTCGACTACTATTGGATTGTGTCGAGTGGACTTAGTGTCTAACTTAATTTTGTCTCGTTGAATGAGTGGGAGAAGTAGATTATGTGACCTTAATATGGCCATATTGTCGACTATTCTAACGTTTGAATGGGCAACTTATTGCTTCTGTCTAGCTCTTGCTGGGGCCTTCCAACGTGACTATGGACCATGGACTGAGTGGATGGAGGGGGACTGTGTGATGGGCTATTTTGAAATGTATTGTGATGCGCTATTATGACTTTTGAAGAGCCTCAGGATCGTCAAAATAAAGCACGCGCTTCTCGAAGGCTAAGCTTCTCGTAACCAAGGACCGGGCCGACACAGTTCTATAAATTCCCAACTTATAATTACACATGTCTCATCCTCCACTTAAATTCACTTGCGATTCCACATTGGAAAATTATTTGCTATGACATTCACAGTCTAGATGAAGCTCTTGTTAGCAGTCTCCACACCTGTAAACTTTCAATTAAAAAGTTGAACCAAGTACCCCTTGGTGTCGAGGTCGACAAAGTTCATGCTCTGCAATTGCTGAAGTATGTGACGAGCAATAGAGCCACTGCTCTTGCCGAAATGAGGTGGGCGACTACCGTTCCTCTTGCTCCCTCCGTAAATTCTACGGAAGGAACCAACACCAAGACCACCCCTCAAGTATATTTTCCTAGCCATTGAAGCCGCCCTGATGTAGTACCAATCAGGGTCATACGGAGCAAGCTCCTTCAGCGTACCAGTCTTCACGATATCAGTCTATGGAGGAAGCTCAATCTTTCCGGAGTGCTTGAGATGGGCGGCGTAGGCCTTAACGATTTCGTGAGGAGAGACGTCCTTCACGGTTCTTGCAGTCTCCATGATTTTTTTTTCCTCTCTGCTTCAGAGGCGGAGCTGCTGTGGTACCGCCAAAGCCGTGCTCCAGGGAACAGTCTACATTTGGTAAGGTATAATTTCATTCAACCAGCTGTCCACGCGACAATATGAGTTGTGTGTTCCAGCCCACATTTGATATGAAAAAATGGATTTCTCCTCAAGTATATGTTCCAGTTTGCAGGCTCAATTGCGCACCTCATTGATGTGGGACTCTCGTTCCAATTTGGTGTTTTTATTTCAACTGTTGTAAGTCTTGGAATGTGGTTGTTGATACAGATGGTCGTGGGGGCTGGAGGCCCAATTGGTCAAGTGTCGTGTCCCCTGGTAGGGCTGTTTTGACAGCTTCTACTGCCCAGAGCAGTTGATGTGTCATCCAGGGTAATTACTAGTGGTGCTTTTTAAGTGTTTGATGAAATGTTTAGACCAATAACTGAGATATTACAGCCATTGAAGCTGAAGTGATACTGATAGCAACGTTGCTTCTTGTAGCAGCAGCAACACTAGTAGTATCAACATGGGTACCCATCTCTTATTGTGCAAAGAGACCAGTGGCTGGAGCTAGAAGAACTGTCAACATGGGAAACCTAACAGACTCAAGTGACATGTTTGGGCAGTACAAGTTGTAAACTTGAAGTAGAGCCGCACCCTTACGACATCCTCTTCTACTGGGACCTACATACTCGGTGTACTCTGCTCAAAATCTATGTATAATCAGTCACGAGTTTGGTTCATAATTTTCCAACATGCTCCTGCAGCAACTAGCCCTTAAAGTCAGCCAATCGCCCAAGGCTTGGGTCCATAACACGACCAACCCTCACAACTTTCAGTCAATCCTAAGAGCCCATGAGAAATCCACTCATGATTCGGAGCCCGATAGAGGACCTGCAACGGAAGATCTGCTCGACAACCATCGTTCTCCAACCCACAAACGATCCAAAAACACGTGGCCACTGAACAAACCAAATAGCCTAAATCCAGCCTACTCTAGTTACTTAGCCCATAAGCAAACATTGCAACTCAAACAGTAACCACTAGGTCACATTTCAGCCGACAACACCTGTCACGAGCCGATTCAACTTACGAGAAGCTCGACTCAAATGTACTCGGCCGGGACGTAGAAGGAGCAAAACCAGAAGCAGTGAGGGAGGCATCAGGAACCCCGAGACTGCGACATCTTTTCCTCTGATCATGATTATTGTTACTATTTTTTTTGTATCAATTGAAACTGTTTCTGTAACCTTGAGACATATTATTTTTTTTAAAAATGTAATGGTGGTATGAACTTTGGCTTTCGACTGTCTCCCGTAGAACCAAACAATGCCTATCAACTGTTCGAGAAAGTGTCGTAAAGCCAAGCATATCTGGAATCAAATCTGACTCTTCAATTGTCATGCTATTGCTCTGCATCTTCCTGTACCGCCACTATAGAGTCGAATTCAAATTTCCGTACGGAGTCCGAATTGGTTTGGACCTGCTTCGGTGCAAGTTGTGGACTGTCGAGTGGACTGGCATTCGATAGCCCTGCAGCTGGCTCATGGAATGGAGTGTGGGTTCTGGTTCACCGAGAGTAGGAAGATGGGGTTATTGGCATGTGCTTGGGTCTTTTAGTGCTTGTGTTTTTCTTTCGATGTGGGAGAGCTTTTGGTTGCTCGATGGTTTATGCCTTTCTTGCACCAATCGATGTGGGACTCAATGGTTTTTGGGAGCTGGTTTATTCCTCTGATGGGCTTTGTGCTCCTGTAGGATGCTTCCTGGCCTTCTTGGTTTGTTGATTCGTTGGGTATTTGTATGTGGGTTGTTATTGGGCTGGCTTTTTGCTTCTACCTTCTGCTTTGGTTGGATGTCTTTATTTTGGTGAAATCTGGGTGGTTCGACAATACATTTTTCTGATTCAATCGAGCAAGTCTAGTGACTCGACTGAGTGATGATCCCGGTTGGTTTTTAATTACCGTGTGGTTCCCAGATTACTCTTTTCAGATTTTGGGCAGCTTATTTACAATAAGCTATGTGGGTTTGGATTTTGACTGTTGTTGCTGCGTGTGGGCCTGTGTCGCATGCTCATTGTGTCGACTGGAAGATATTCACGTATTGGATTTTCACAAGTCAGGTGGATTGCATTTCTGTTGTCGGCTGGGAATGGCTTTTCACGTGTGGTTTTCAAGTAGCTCATGCATAGCTTATAGGTTAAGTGTGGTCGAATGCTCCTTTCATGATCAACTAACGTATACTGGATACACCTCCATGGACACAACTCCATGCACATGCAAATTTCTGTTGCACGTTTCATTCATATTTTCTTTCTTGTGTAGGCTGCCAATTAGCTCAGGCTGCGTGCCACTATACCTTACGTAGGTAATAAGAGTTTACAGCCGACTGGACCTAATAAAGGTCCAAGAAAGTCTTCACTCCTTCATACCATATGAAGGTATACGGGGAGTCTACAGTCAACTAGGCCTGATCCACGAGACAACGGTCGAATGAACCGGATAAAGACCCATTTGGGAATTCACTCACTCCGTTAGATAAAGGTTTCTGAGAGTCTACGAGACCAATATAAAGGTCTGGACCTGTTGAAAATTCATGAGTATAGTCGAATGGACTCGATGAAAGTCCATCATGGTCCCCACTCCTCACTCCATGATAGAGGTCGACTTGACCCGATTAAGACTTATGATATTCTTCTTTCTACTAGCTATGATTAAGGTTTTCCTATGTAGTTTGAAGCTAATGATAATTCTTAAACTTCATATAGAAAATAGGAAATAATCATTTCATGTCGACTGAAGGGGATGACTAACCTTTCGTGTGGTCTAGAGGAGATGCCAATCCTTTCGTGTAGTCTGAAGGAGATCGAGATTCATCCCTGTCGTTTCTTGGTTGATTAGGTATGATGAAGGATTATGAGGGTATTCTCTTGACGACTGGTGGAAATGTGTAGAATGATCCAAGTGTTCGTTCGCTGGTAGTCTGGCACCGGGTAGGATAGAGAGAATCACTCTATTGAACTCTTGTATTTCCTTTCATATGGAGGAGGTGACTTATTGTGATCGGTCGGCTGGAGAAATATGGCTTCTTTTTTGGTGATTTAGTGAATAGTCGTCTGATGGTAGATTTTCACTTGTCACATTGTTGAATGTTTTTAGGAGTAGGGGAAGGATCGTAGATAGAGAGATCTTTGCACGCTATGAATCGCCTAAGCCCCACGGTGGGCGCCAAATTGTAGACGCTGGTTTTCGCCCGAGGTCCATAATTGAGATTTCGTGAAAGGGGGCACTGGCGATCCTGCAAAACAAAGATGTAGAGTGAGCGGGAGTACTGCCCACCGGTGTGGTGGGTGCCGGGGGCACTCCGACGCTCAAGTCAGTAAAGACTGTAAAGGGTCTAATGAGAGTTTAATGGAGAGGGCAAGGTTAGATGCTACCTTGAACTCTGTAGGGTACCGTGAGGGTGGTATGAATGAGGTGTCGTAAGCTTGAGGGTGTCCCGAAACTGTGAGTAGGAGAGCTAGTGGTTCCGTCCTCCTTTTCTTCTGGACCCTCTTCTCTTATATACACGCCTTTGTGTGCATTTACTGCTCTTTGATTACTTGTCCGTTGGGAGTCAGTTTACGATCGACTTCATGAGGGGCATTTAGTGTATTTTTCCGTTGTAGGCTGGCCACTGTTGAGTTTCTGAATGATGTTTATTAACTTAGGTGTTACGTGGGCCGACCTCTGGATGGTCCTTTGGTTACGAGTGTTGGTGTTCATCGGGCCTGGGCCGACATTATGTCTTTAGGATTTGATTAAGAGGCTTCAGGGGTGCATTTAGCAGTGGGTCTGAAGCGAAAGATCGAAACTACCCTTGGGCCAATTTTGGCCCGTACAGTAAGTAATTCCGTAACTTATAATGAATTTATGAACACATTTTCTTGCTTATTAGATCCTTGGCATGTTCTAGAAATACTAACAAAAGCCCATTTCACCTAATAAACAAACCAACAAAACAGTCCCAAATACCTTAAAACAGCAGCCCCCAAAATAGTCCAAAGATAACTCAAAATAGTAAGCCAAAACTGAAGTCCAAAACAGCTAAGAATACAGAGAAATCAGAGGATCAAAATGGCAAAACAGTGAATAATATATTGAACCAGAAAACCAAAAATGTTACGGAGCATTAACCCTTCTGACGACGACGTAACACACTTCCGAGGAGCAACTTAAAAGGTAAGACCTGAGGGCACCCCTTTGTTCAATTTTATCTTGTTATCCTGGACATGGCATGCTTGGTTGGACGTGGAATACGTCCAACCGGACATGCGAAGTCCTACATTAAAAATGGCCAAACTATTGGTCACACCTCTATTTGATATTCCACCATTTATTTTATCCCGCATCCATCTTTATTTATATTTCGCATTTAATTTATATTTATCATTGCTTTAATATTCCGTATTTATTTTCAGTCATTAATCATCCTTTAATATTTCACACTTAGTTTATTATTTATCGCTTCCGTTATTTATTGTTATTTCATCACATGCATTATCATACTTCATGTATACATTGGGTTAATGATTGCGTTATGTTAAATGATTGGTGCTATCTCTCACGGTATATCAGATGGAAACCCAGACGTAAATTCTGTAGCCGAATTCGAATGGACGGTAGTGCGTTCTGTATTTGGGATACAATTCCACGTATCGCTTGAGAAACTTTCAAGCACGTGTTACATTTTGGTATTTAATTTTGTGTCTATTGTTTCGCTATTTATTTTCTACGTATTGTTTCTTTATTCATGCATTGCTATCTAGTGCGCATGGGCTAATCATTTGAGGTAAAGGTCTTCTATTCGAAGGAAATGCCTAAAGGCTACTTTTACCATGATGTTTTATCGCGCCAGATGAAATACGTTTGATTGAACGTGAGATACGTTCAATCGGGCATACGAGGTCCTATATTATTTATTTATTTATTTATACTTTGATAATCTTGATGCGCATGGGCTAATCATGTGGGATAAAGGTCCTCTATTCGAGGGAAATGCCTAAAGGCTACCTTAACCATGATTTTTTACTGCGTCGGACGAAGTACGTTTGATTGAACGTGAGATACGTTGAATCGGGCATACGAGGTCCCATATTATTTATTTGTTTATTCCTGCATTAATAATCTTGATGCACATGGGCTAATCATATGGGGGTAAAGATCTTGTATTAGAGGAAAATGCCTAAAGGCTACCTTTACCACGATGTTTTTCCGCGCCCAACAAAGTACGTTTGATTGAACGTGAGATACGTTCAATCAGGTATACGAGGTCCCATATAGATGTCAGCCGCGGTCGCATCTCTTTTGTCATTATGTTATTTACTTTTTGTATATCATTAATTTGTTTATTCATGCATTGATAATCTTGATGCGCATGGGCTAATCATGTGGGTTAAAGGTCCTCTATTCGAGGGAAATACCTAAAGGCTACCTTTACCACGATGTTTTGCCACACCGGACGAAGTACGTTTGATTGAACGTGAGATACGTTCAATCAGACATACGAGGTCCTATATATATATTGGCCTTGGTCGCATCTCTTTCATTATTATATTTACTTTTCGCTTGTTATCACTTTATTTATTTATATATTTCTATATCATGCGCATGGGCTATTCACGTTGAGCTAAAGGTCCTCCATTTGAGGGAAAATCCAAAAGACTACCTTTACCATGATGTTTTACCCCGCCGGGCCGCACTGTTTGTCTTCTAATTTTGTTATTCACCTTTTTGTTTGTTATTTATCGCTTCGTATTCATCCTTTTAGTTATCTCTATTCATTTTACTGCATCACTTCACGTTTACTTCAGTGCATGCTTGCCTCTTTAGTTATTTCTTTTACATTACGTACTTAATTATCCTCTTTTATTATTAATGCTTTTACAGTTATTGTTAATTAAATTATTGCGCTTCATTGTTTAATACGTTTATGGAATTATGCATTTGCCTTCATTTTCATTTTTTATTTACATTTATGGGTGTGCAAACTTGTGTGTTGATTAAATTATCTTGCATGTTTTGCATAAGACTTGGTTACATTATTGCATAAATCCTTTCATTACAATTGGCATAAGTAATGGACCATTCTGAACCCAACGGTTTGAGGTCTTCCCTTGTGAGGGGTGAGTGCGACCTTAAATTATTTCCCAGTTCACACTGGGTGGCGACTCCATTCATTCTCCGGTTTAGTCCTCCGCGGGCTACTCCGTACTCCCGACCGGGCCGCGAGCCAGGACAGCGTCGCCCACCTCTGTGCCTGTGTCCACACAGCCATTAAGGCGTTATAACCTTTAGTCTATATTATAATTAAGAGAGATTAATCCAAACTAAAATAATAAAAGCTTCACCATTCCCCCAGCAGAAATTTAACTACTAAACATAAAAGTAAAGAAACAAATATAAATTATTACTAATACTAAAAATAAAAATACATAATTAAAATACTGAAAATAAATATAAACAAGATGCAATCCTTAAATTTCTTACAAAAACCTAAGGAAAGCATGAGAATTATAAATGAAATGGCTTGGTATTTATAGGCAAATCTAAAGGCTTCCACCAATTTCTCCACCAAACAGTCCACCAAACACTCCATAAAATACTCAACCAAACGTGGCACAAAACACTGAACCAAACACTCCACAAACATGGCACAAGATATAACACCAAACATGGCACAAAACACTCTATCAAACATGCTTGTATGTTTGGTGGAAGTTTGACAATTTTTATTTATTTGATAATGACTTTAGTAATTAAACATAACACAATTTCAGATTATTCATCAATATCGGTCATGAAAACTTCAGAATTCAAAATTCCTACCAACATCAAAGTTGTAGATCTTTGAATCTTATTTAATCTAGAACTTGAATGACCTCAATCCGATATCGGAGTAAAATGTTATGGCCAAAATATGAAAATTACGTAAAATTGAAATTTCCGAAATTATATTTCGTTAGAACGCCCTTTCAAGTTTCCAACCTCCAAAATCAAAATATCAAGTCCGGGTTTTGCCCTTATTTGTTCCATATTTCATCCTGATTGATTCCATTATGTCCCGATTTTATTTTATTTAGAAAATAAACTAAAACATGTCAAAACGTTCATCAAACTCGAGAAATTAAACAAAATATTAGGTAAAAGAGACGGTAAATATTGATATAATTTTCACTCATCACACCCCCAAAATATTTTTCTAGTCCTCGAGTAAAAAATAAAATAAAATACAATAAATAATTAAAATTAAATTAAGCCACTTTCATAAGGATCACGGTTACATTTAGCGTATGCAACAAGCCTTTAAACCCCTAGGTGTCCATAGTTGACGAGTTGTAGTCTCATGAGGGCTTACAGTGACGATACCCACAAACGTCAATCTAATGCACACAACAGCAAAAAGAAAAGAGAATAAACAAGTGAAACTTCTTATCCAAGTTAGTAGTTGTTTTCTTTCTTTCTAAATTACAAAATAAGTAAATTCTCTGATTATTCTTATCATTCTTCATATGCACAACCAACAAGGTATTAATCAAATCATTGTGCCCATAATATTCATAAGTGTAGTTGAAAAGAGAGTAATATTTTTGTCCTAAAGTTATATCAGAATTCACATCTTTTTAGCAAATAAATTTTTTTCATTTTTCATTTTTATCATAAAATAAAGAAAGCAACATCTTCAATCCATGTAACGAGATTTGGGCCAATGACTCCCAAACCAGTTGGCTTTGGGCCAGTAAAGCCATTGGTTCTACATGGGTTTTAGATTCTGCTAGTCCGACTCACATCTGTAATTTATTGTAGGGGCTGAGGGTTTGTAGGATGCTTAATCCAGGTGAGATGTAGTTGTGTTTTTGGAATGGAGATTCTTTATCTGCAGCAGCCATTGGCGATTATAAGATTCGTCTATCTAGAGGCAGCATCATTTTGATAGATTGTGTTTTTCTGCATGGTTGTGAAGCTAATATTATCTCCCTGTTTGTAATAGATACAAAAGGATATCATGTACATATTAAAAATCATCCTATGTGTATGTGTGTGTATATATATGAATGATGTTTTGTTACACAAATATTCAAATTTGCAAGGTCATTATATTTTGCATGCCATTAGAGATGTTTATGAAATTGGGGATAATAAACGTAAAATATCTGAAATAACTGATACTGAGTTATGGAATATGAGGTTAGGTCATATAGGTGTACGACGCATAACCCAGTTGGTTAAGAATGGTTTAATTGAGAATCCAACCATACAATCTTTTCAAACTTACGAATCTTATATTCAGGGTAAAATAACCAAAGTCTCATTTACTAGTGTTAGACATCGAGCCACTAACTTATTGGAGATCGTACATAGTGATGTATGTGGTCCTATAAGTCACACTGCTCATAGTGATTTTTCTCATTTCGTAACATTTATCGATGATTTGTCACGGTATGGTTATGTTTATTTGATGAAACATAAATCGGAAACCTTTGAAAAGTTCAAAGAATTTCGAAACGAAGTAGAAAAGTAAACTGGTAAATTCATTAAATGCCTTCGATCAGATCGATAAGGTGAATATATGTGTAGTGAATTCACCGAGTATCTTAAAGAGAATGAGATTCTAACTCAATATACTCCTCCGGGTACTCTACAACACAATGGAATATCTGAAAGTAGAAATCGGACTTTATTGGATATGGTCCAATTTTTGTTGAGTTTTACAAATCTACCTTACTTTTTGTGGTGGTATACTCTTCTAACAGCTACACAACTGCTGAATAGGGTTCATTCTAATGTTGTTCCCACTACTCCTTATGAGATATGGGTTGGTAGAAAACCGAACCTTAATTATTTTAGGGTTTGAGGCTGTCCTGAATACATCAAGGTGTCGCAGTAGGATAAACTTTTGCCTAGAGGGCGAAAAGTTAGGTTTTTTTGGATATCTTTCAAATTCCAAAAGATATCAATTCTAAGAACACGAGCATCAAAATGTGTTCATACCTCATTTTTCCAGATTTCTTGAAGAAGAATTCTTGGCAGAAGGTGGTAACCATAGAAGGGTTGAACTTGATGAAGGCCAACCTATAGATGACAGACCAATAGAGGGCTCACAGGTTTAGACAGAAACAGAACCTTCTAGTTCCACTCTCCATAGGTTTATTAGGATATCGAGGCCTCATGAGCGCTTGTATTTGATATAAGATAAGAGTCTCGATGTGCTCATTGTTGAAGAAACTGATCCATATACCTACAGAGAAGCAATGTTAGAAATTGATTCCGCTAATTGTAGGAAGCCATGAATTCTGAAATGGACTCTATGCATCAGAATCAAGTACGGGACTTAGTTCCGTTTCTTGAGGGAATTGTTCTCGTATGTTGTAAATGAGTTTATAAAAAGAAACGCGGGCCTGATGGAAAGGTTGAAACCTTCAAAGCCCGAATGGTTGCTAAAGGTTACACTCAAAGGCCAGGTGTGGACTATGATGAAACCTTTTCATCAGTTGCAATACTAAAGTCTATTAGGATTCTATTGGCTATCGCTGCTCACCATGATTATGATATTTGGCAAATGGATGTCAAAATGGCTTTTCTTAATGGATTTTTTGATGAAGAAATCTATATGGAACAACCAGAGGGTTTTTTCTCCAGACAAAATTCTGGCATTGTATATAAGCTTAAAAATTCCATTTATGGGATTAAACAAGCTACTCGGAGTTGGAATCTTTATTTTAATGAGGTAATCAGATGGTCTGATTTTCTCAAAAATGAAGAAGAAACTTGTGTTTATAAGAAGGTTAGAGGGAGTACGATCGTGTTTTTAGTACTTAATGTTGACGACATCCTGATCATTAGAAATGATCTTAGAATGATGGAGGGTGTTAAAACATACCTTTGCAAAAACTTCTCCATGAAAGACTTGGGTGAAGCTTCCTATATACTTGGTATAAAACTCGATAGAGATAGAGAAATGAAGCTGATTGAGTTATCCCAATCTTCGTATATAGATAAGATCCCAGAAAGGTACAACTTTAGCAATTGTAAAGTTGCTAATTTACTTTTTCGACATGGCATTCATCTTTTGAGAAGATGTGTCCTCAATAGAAGATGAAAAGGCTAGAATGTCTAGTCAACCTTATGCATCATGCTTAGGAAACATTATGTATGCCATGTTATGTACGAGATCTGATATTAGCCTTGCAGTAAGCGTTACTAGCAGATATCAGTCAAATCCAGGTAACGATCATTGGATAGCTGTTAAACATATCCTAAAGTATCTTAAAGGTACTAAGGATAAATTTTTTTAGTTATGGAGAAGGTAATTTACAGATAAAAGGATATACAAATTCTGACTTTTAGTCAGATTCTGATGATAGAAAGTCCACCTCAGGTTTTGTATTTACTCTTAATAATACTGTAGTCAGTTGAAAATATTCCAAACAAGGATCAAAAAGTGATTCCACCACTGAGGCGGAATATATTGCGGCTTCAGATGCAGTAAAAGAAGATGTATGGATGAGAAAATTTATCATTAAATTGGGAGTTGTCCCAAGCATTGAGGATTCGATCCGTTGTTCTGTGATAATAGTGGTGCCGTTGCAAAATCAAAAGAACCTAGTGTGCATTTTAAATCGAAACATATGAAATGAAAGTACCACATTATTCGTGAGAACATCGCTCGAGAAAATGTTGTTATATGCAAGATATCTGGAGAAGACAACATAGCAGATCCGCTTACGAAGGCCTTACATCCGAGACTATATGATAGACATGTAGAGGCGATGGGTATTAGATACCATCAAATTTGGCACTAGAGCGAGTGGGAGAAAATATTGGAGTTGGTGCTCGGCGTGTCAAATTTTGTTGTATTTATAGTAAATACGATGTAAATTATATTTTATTATGAATAAAATTAAGTAATTTTCAACAATTTAATCTTATAGATGGTAAAGGCGTAAAAGACCTTAGAATGAATAATTGTGACATAATTACAAAAGCGTCGCAATTGTTACTAAGAAACATCACAATATGATTCATTCTTAAAATGTTCTTGGTCAAGGTTTACATATCTGGTCGGTTGGTAAACCCGTGAGACTTGTACGTGTCGTATATTAGAATTATTCTAATATTTTATCTCAGTAAACCATGAGTCTTGGGAGACTCGTATAGACACATAGGTATTTACTGGATAAATATTGAATGACTCATTTAAAGATTCTTGATAGATGATACACTAACGTCAATAGGAATCTTTACGAGTCGAATATTATATTAGCTCTTTTGACTTGTGATACCACTGTAGATATGTGAGATATCTTCCATACTTTGATTATAATCACATCAATGATCTTTTAAGATCACACCTCCGCTTGTTCGTTGGGAATGGAATGATACTCACGATATCCTGTGAAGTATCCAGAGAGAATCTGTCAGTCCCATGTACAAGATTTATGTGACCAATTTGTGATTCTTTGAAATCCTTGGTCGAGGTATGATTCTTAAACGAGTTTCGAATATTTACTAAGAATCATAATTATGTTGCGACAAATGAATTGTTCATAACAGAGATTTGATGTTTAATATATATCTCCGGAATAATTCGGATAACTTATGACAGAGTGATTATATATTTGTGATGACTTCGACTTGGATGGTTTGAATTGATTATCTGTGGTCATTGTAATTTATGAGTGGATAAATTACAGACATAGAATTGGTTACCGTGACAGATAAACTTGAACCTAGAGAGTCCCATAATATAAAGTGTATGTTGGGTTTCTATAAGGTGTCCCAAGATCATATAAGCATGAAACATGAATGAATAACAAAGAAGAGTGGCGGAAACACACTTACATCGATCGGTTTGTTGATCCGTTGAGCAACAAAAATTCCTCCTCCAAGAACTACAAGTTTCAGCCAAGGTGAATAGTGAAGCTCCAAGCTTTGTTCTTTGAATCCAAGCTCCTTGAGTTGGTTTCCCTATCACCTCTTTGTGATTCATTGAAGGTGCTAGCATTGTGTGAATATTTGCTTAAAAAACAACACACTTTTCTTCACAAAACTTTGCACGAAAATGAAGAAAATGGAGAGCCAAAAACCCCACTGCAGTTTCGGCCTAGAGGAAAGAGAGAGGAGATGATGATTTGATTTCAAAAATCAATTTATATTTGTGTCAAAATAATTGTCAAACATATACCAAACCTTTGGTAGGTATATGATACAAATCCATCACCATTCCTTGCCTTTGAGTGTTGCACACTCCATCACCAAAACCCATCACACAAAAATGAATTAAGTGACAAGTGATGTGATGGTTGATGTGACATGTGGGCCCCACTCGATTCCGAATGCGAGTGGGCTCGCAAACACTCCCGGGCTCGGGTTCGCTAATTCCGAATTAACGAACTTCCATCGCGACGTTATTTAAATCAAATTTAATTAAATAATTATGCCTAGTAAAATTACTATTCACGTCGCTAACGAATTAATAATAAATTAACTCGTTTTCCCGAATTAAAATCTAATTTTAATTTCGTGTCGAAATCTAATTCCGAATAATATATCGAATATATTATTTTAATGATTAATTCCAAATTAATCTTTCTCTCTCTTCAAATAGTATTTTATCCAAGATAAAGTCTCTCCGTAATTAATCCCAGATTAATTAAGTTCGAATCAAACGTCATTGGTGAATCTTCGGAAAGCGACCCAAGAGATCTTTGGATATGTTGGCAGTAAATATGGTAGTCGGAATATCCGAACACGTATGTACCTCGTACTACATTTTTACCGATTTACGAGACAAGGTTGGCTTCTAGCAAAGCGCCATGTCTACCCAATTCTCCAGAAATATTCTTACTGGAATATACGATCTTTATCAGGCGTAGTATACCGTAGTATTGTGTATTGCGATCCAGTATCGGATGTCACGTGCAAGGCCTGGGGCTGGAAAAGTGTCTTCCCCGTACGAAGCACATATCGGATATCAAGCAACTAGTCTATTTGAATCGGATAATCATGACCTTGTCATATTATCCCGATGGTTGCAACACTATAGAGAACCAGTTCTGAATCCCTGCGTGATCATCATCTCCATATGTCTGAAGTGATACTTCCATCTTGACATCACATCCAATACACTACGATTACCAATAAACCCAGCAGAGGCGTACACAGAACCTGTTAAAGCCCTGGATGACCAAAACCAAAGTTTACCGATTTTCGCAAGTACTAGCGATGTAAGTCTCAGGTTAAGACCAAATACACCTACCCTGAAGCGGACTCCCATAGACACATATACATACTACCAATGGGATTCCGCGGGGTCTATCCAGAGCGAAGCTGTTTTCCGTACCATCGGTAAAACATAACCTCCTATCGCACTTGCATAAGTATCCTATATTTAAACATATGAGAACTATGCCATTATGCCCTCATAACGCACACAAGTGCAATACTAGTCTATTCCGCATTATCGATGTCCAGTCTCGATAATACTACGACTAGGGATATTTAGTGATTAAACCTTTATGGATTGATACTTTCTCATATCATCTCAATCCGGAACTAATCATATGGACTTTTACCATTTATATATATCAAAGTAAATGAATCACAAATCGGTAAAAGGTAATTTCATTATTACACAGTTAATTTTGTACAAAACACAATTTCTTTTACAAACAGTGACGCTATGGGTCATAACTGTCCAACAATCTCCCACTTGGCCTATAGCCAGTCACTCAAGCATCTAATACCTGAACTATGTACATGTCGCTCAAACTTTTGCTGAGGAATCGCTTTCGTCAGCGGATCTTCCATGTTGTCATCTGATGCGACCTTCTCGACCTTCACATCGCCACGATATATGATCTCATGAATTAGATGAAAACATCGAAGAACGTGCTTGGATCTTTGATGAGATCGCGGTTCCTTAGCCTGTGCTATAGCCCCGTTATTGTCACAATACAATGGAACGGGCTCAGCTGCTAACGGAACTACTCCTAATCCAATTAGGAATTTTCGGATCCAAACTGCTTCCTTTGCTGCTTCAGCTGCAGTAATGTACTCCGCTTTTGTTGTTGAATCGACAACAGTCTCTTGCTTGGAAGATTTCCAGCTCACTGTTCTGTTATTCAAACAAAATATGTACCCTAATTGCGACTTACAATCTTCTTTGTCGGTTTGGAAACTTGCATCGGTATACCCAGTTACCTCAAGTTCTCCACCTCCATAGATTAAGAAAGCATCCTTAGTTCTTCTAAGATACTTTAGGATATTCTTAACCGCCATCCAGTGACCTTCACCTGGATCGGCCTGATAGCGACTACACATGCTCAAAGCATAGGAAACATCGGGTCGTGTACATATCATGGCATACATGATCGATCCGACTGCCGAGGCGAACGGTATCCGACTCATGTTGTCTCTCTCATCTTGAGTTTTAGGACACATGTCCTTAGATAGATAGACACCATGTGACATTGGAAACAGTCCTCTCTTGGACTGATCCATGTTGAATCACTTCAACACTTTGTCAATATATGTACTCTGGGAAAGTCCAAGCAACTTTCTAGATCTATCCCGGTAGATCTTTATTCCCAGAATAAAAGCTGCTTCTCCCAGATCTTTCATGGAGAATTTCAATGAAAGCCAAGCTTTCACCGACGTTAACATGGGAATGTCATTGCCTATTAGTAATACATCATCAACATAAAGGACAATAAAAGTCAGTGCTCTCCCATTAAACTTCTTGTATACACAAGGATCATCTTCGTTTTGAATAAAATCATATTCTTTTATGATCTCATCAAAACGTTGGTTCCATGACCGCGATGCTTGCTTCAGTCCATAGATGGACCGATTTAACTTACAACCATGTTTGCAAGTATAGGCACGATAAAACCGTCAGGATGTTGCATATAAACATCCTCCAAAAGGTTTCCGTTAAGGAAAGTGGTTTTAACGTCCATCTGTCATATCTCGTAATCGAAATATGCAGCAATTGCAAGCATTATCCGAATGGATTTAATCATGGCAACGGGTGAGAAAGTTTCATCGTAAGTGACACTATGTCGTTATCGATACCCCTTCGCTACAAGCCTAGCTTTGTATGTTTGTACGTTGCCATCCATGTCAGTTTTCTTCTTGAAGACCCATTTGCATCCAATAGGCTTTACGCCTTCTGGTGCATTAACCAGTGTCCAAACTTGGTTGGTGTACATGGAATCCATCTCGAACTTCATGGCTTCTTGCCGTAAAGCGGAATCGATATCTTGTATCGCTACCTCATACGTAGCCGGTTCGTTATCCTCAATGAGATTGATATCTACATGAGGTGAGATCAGATACCCATACCTCTTAGGTTATTTCCTGACTCTCTCCGACCTACGCGGTCCTTGTGTAATAGAAGATTATGGTACAGTCTCATCCCTGATGGACTGTTCTTGTTCCGTTGAGGATTCTATGCCAGGAATAGTATCACTCCGATTTTCATCGAGTTCTACTCTCTTCCCACTTACCACTGTATTTAGGAATTCCTTCTCACAGAAAACCGCATATAGAGCAACAAATACTTTGTTCTCTCGTGGGTGATAGAAGTAATATCCTTTGGTTTCCCTAGGATATCATACGAAAAGGCATTTATCCGATTTGGGTTCAAGTTTGGTACCTTCCAAACGTTTGACGTATGCCCAGCATCCCCAAATCTTTAGGAATGAGAAACCCAGTTTCTTTCCTGTCCATATCTCATACGGAGTCTGTTGAACAGACTTTGACGGAACCTTATTCAAAATAAGAATTGCACTGTTTAATGCATGTCCCCAAAAGGAAATAGGTATCTTAGTGCGACTCATCATAGACCTTACCATGTCCAATAAAGTATGGTTTCTCCGTTCGGATACACCGTTTAATTGCGGTGTTCCAGGAGGAGTCCACTGTGAAAGAATACCATATTCTTTCAAGTAATCTAGAAACTCATTGCTCAAGTATTCGCCACCACGGTCCGACCGTAATGTCTTAATACTCTTGCCTGTCTATTTTTCAACTTCGTGTCGAAACTCTTTGAATTTCTCAAAATTTTCCGACTTGTGTCTCATGAGATACACATAACCATAACGAGATGCATCATCTGTAAAGGTTACGAAGTATTCATATCCACCTCTAGCCTGGCTAGACATGGGCCTACAAACGTCACTATGAACAAGGGTTAACAGTTCGGTGGCGCGTTCACCTTTACCGCTAAAAGGTGATTTAGGCATTTTGCCTAATAAGCAAGATTCGCAGACGTCATATGAATTTGGATCAAATCCGTCCAAGTACCCACTCTTCGAAAATGTGGATATGCCAGTCTTTTTTATGTGTCCCAGACGACAGTGCCACATATAGGTTTCATCTTTGTTACTCATTTTGAGCCTTTTGTTTGTTATTTTATATGTTGGAGATAAATTTATATTCAAAATATAAAGACCATTATTTGCTACAGCAGTGCAAATTTCTACATCATTTTTATATAAATACACCCAGTGTTTCTAAATACAAAAGTATACCCACATTGGGTTAACATAGATATAGAAATAATATTCCTAGTCAAACTAGGTACATAATAACAGTCATTAAGTTCAAGTACATGCCCCGAGGGCAGTTCCAAAACAAAAGTGCCGACGGCCAAAACAGCAACATGTGTCCCGTTTCCAACACGTAGATCAATCTCCCCTGAAGCCAGTTTCCTGCTAATCTGCAGATCATGAACATCAGTACATATATGAGTACCACAACCAGAATCAAAAATCTAATTTTTAAAACTAGAAGTAGTCATGTTTATTTCAATAACAAACATACCTGAGGCCGGTGCCTTGCCCGCCTTTGTCTCCTTCTGGAGTGCCTTGTACTCGCGGCAGTCACGCTTCCAGTGACCCCACTTGCCGCACTGGAGGCAAACATCCTGAGATTTGTCCTTAGGCTTCCCAGAAGCCTTTGACGATTTGGCCTTGCCCTTTGTTTTATGCTTCTTTTTCTTCACACCTCCAGTGCCTTGGGCCCAGGCCTTGGTGTCTGAGATGTCGAAGCAAAGTGCTCCTCGCGCTTGTTTCCTTTGAGAAGCTCCTTCTCAGCTTCCTTGAGAGTAGACAAAAATTCTCCAAGAGTATCATCAGTGTTCATCAAATTGTAGTTTATGATGAATTGTCTCCAGGAGTCGGGGAGAGATTGCAAGACTATGTCTATGGTAATCTCAGCCTCAAAGACTATCCCCATAGTAGCTAATTCATCTATGTCAGCAATCATCTGTGCCACATGGGACTCAAAAGACATGCCTTCTGACATGCGTGAACGAAAGAGCTTCTTAACTAACTCATATCTTTGCGACCTCTTGTTAGATCGGTGAAGAACTTGCAACCTCGCCATCATGTTATAAGGATCCAAGTCCCTGTTTTGATGACGGAAATGCTGAGTCATTGAAGCAAGCATAATAGACCGTGCAGTATCACAATCATCGCTGTGAGTCTTCCAAAGCTCCAGCTCAAGTGTCTGATCAGGTATGGGTTTAGGCCCAAGAGGTGTCTGTATGGTGTACAATAGCCTCTCGGCTCTAAGGACTATCCTTAGATTCATCTCCCAATCTGTAAAGTTCGTGCCCTTAAAGACATTCTCGCCCATGATAATGTCTCATACATTTCCCTTTCCAGTCATCTTGACTACGATAGTCCAACTATCTAGTCAACGATATTTTGGGTACAATCTAACTGTTACAAGAAAAATAACATGATATTAGTCCAACTAATAATATAATTTTGACAAAATAATTTGAAAGCGCGTAAAGCTAAGTATCTGAATGAAATTGCAAATTCAATACTAGCCTCCTACTATTTTTCGGCGACCCTCTAACCCTCTGTCGAGTACTAGGGAAACCCAGTTTCCTAGTGGGCTAGGATCCCGTTAAATAACATACAACCTTGACTTTGGCCAACAAGCTGTATGATATTTAACTAGGTAGATTTCGAAGATCAATGGACCTTATCCAATTCCTAGATCCGGTAGGTGGACATCCAAGTCTGAAACATATATACAATACATATGCCAATGTATCCAATACATTTTCCTAACCTTTTTCCTTTGAATCAACTAAGCCTTGGCTTTGGCACAACAAACTTAATGATTCCAGTTAAGCGGGACCCGTTGACATGGAAAGTTTCGTAATCAATGTCGATGGACAAGAAGTGATCTTGACTTTGGCCAGCAAATCACAACTTGGACAGGACATCGATATGGAACAAAACTCTCAAGATTCAAACACATCCGCAATTGACAAAGGCCTGGACTTTGGCCAACAAACCAATGCCAATTTTGGATCTTGAGTAAGAATCACTCAAGGGAAGGAAAAATCGCTTAATATTATTTTGAGGGTTTTTCGCGTAAATTGGTAACCAATTTATTATCTTTGTTAAGATCTCATCATACACCCTTAAGCATGCTTCTAAAACATAATAAGGTGCGTAAAGTAAATTAATAGCGATATGCGGATGGATATTTAAACAGATTGTTTCTAGAACAAATCGCTCCATTTCCTCTCCCCGACTAGCACTATTCTACTTCTACCCAATTACATAATACAATAATAGAAACCTCATTACAATGAGGGGAATTAGGTGAGAAGAGAATACAAAGAGATAATAAGAGACAAGGCTGGACACGCAGGTCCAATTTATAAATTCCAAATTTACAATAATTTCCAAAATTACCCAATTCCCTTCTAATATCCATCCGATATACACTATTCATTCAACACATCCACATATATTCATTCAAGGCATGTTATACAACCGATCTAATCCAATTAATTAGTCTTTAATTATGTGACCATCCAATGTTCAAACAATGATTTGATTTTGCGCGAGTCCAACTCGTTTGTGAATAAGTACTCAAAGTATAAATTCATGAATTATATCGAACCACTTATTAAATCCAATTTAAGTCGTTTTCAATACTAATTCTATTATTTAATTTCAAATTAAATATTTACACTTTTAATGTGCTTTAACGACTTAGATTCCAAATCTAATCATATCGGGTCTCAAAGCCCAACTAACATCCAATGTTCGTTTAATTAAAGTCCGATGGGCTTTCAATTGATTTTAAAAGGCATGGGCTTTGGTCAATGTGGGTCAAACCCAATTACCAAGCCCAAGTAAGGAATCACCCTCATTTGCCATAAAACCAATATCAAGCCCATAAGGCCCAATTAAACTTTTAAAGCCCATTTATTACATTTGGACTTAATGGAATGATTTAGGCCCAATTTGGATCCAATCCAATTGGCCTAAAACAACTTGGCCCAACCAAGCCCATTATGCCCAAAAATAATAATTTCAAGCCCAATTCACAATTAAGCCCATTAATCAAATTTTAATATTCCAAATTTTAAAATTCAATTAACTTAAGTGTAAAGTCATGATTAACCTTTAAATCAATATTTCCAAAACACAATTTAATCCATTAATCATACTTTTAATATAAACACATGTCTAACATCATTAATCAAAAATCAAGTCTATATCATGCCTTATTGCTCTCGGCCAAGGAGGAAGTTTTAGTCCGATTTTATTTTTCAATCTAATCGAATTACAAATCGACATTTCCATTCGTTTCAAGTCATCCAATGATCATCAAAACAAAATTTTCCAAGAGCCTAGGGTAACATCCATATTCGGCCAAGCCTAATGGTAGGGCAAATTTTGATCCAATCATCGTATCATGAAATTGATCCAATCATACCTCATAATATCAACATATAAGCATATTCAATCCATCAATTTCATCAAATCATGCTCACATTCATTTTAACCAAATTTTACCCTAATAAATTTCATGCTCATTTAAGCTCAATGATACCATTGTTGGGTTTCTATAAGGTGTCCCAAGATCATATAAGCATGAAACATGAATGAATGACGAAGAAGAGTGGCGGAAACACACTTACATCGATCAGTTTATGGATCCATTGAGCAACAAAAATTCCTCCTCCAAGAACTACAAGTTTCGGCCAAGGTGAATAGTGAGCTCCAAGCTTTGTTCTTTGAATCCAAGCTCCTTGAGTTGGTTTCCCTATCACCTCTTTGTGATTCCTTGAAGGTGCTAGCCTTGTGTGAATATTTGCTTCAAAAACAACACAATTTTCTTCACAAAACTTTGCAAGAAAATGAAGAAAATGGAGAGCCAAAAACCCCACTGCAGTTTCGACCAAGAGGAAAGAGAGAGGAGATGATGATTTGATTTCAAAAATCAATTTATATTTGTGTCAAAATAATTTTCAAACATATACTAAACCTTTGGTAGGTATATGATACAAATCCATCACCATTCCTTGCCTTTGAGTGTTGCACACTCCATCACCAAAACCCATCACACAAAAGTGAATTAAGTGACAAGTGATGTGATGGTTGATGTGACATGTGGGCCCCACTCGATTCTGAATGCGAGTGGGCTCGCAAACACTCCCGGGCTCGGGTTCGCTAATTCCGAATTAACGAACTTCCGTCGCGACGTTATTTAAATCAAATTTAATTAAATAATTATGCCTAGTAAAATTACTATCCACGTCGTTAACGAATTAATAATAAATTAATTCATTTGCCCGAATTAAAATCTAATTTTCGTGTCGAAATCTAATTCCGAATAATATATCGAATATATTATTTTAATGATTAATTCCAAATTAATCTTTCTCTCTCTTCAAATAGTACTTTATCCAAGATAAAGTCTCTTCGTAATTAATCCTAGATTAATTAAGTTCGAATCAAAATTCATTGGTGAATCTTCGGGAAGCGACCTAAGAGATCTCTGGACATGTTGGCAGTAATTACTGTCGTCGGACTATCCGAACACGTATGTACCTCATACTACGTTTTTACCGATTTACGAGACAAGGTTGGCTTCTAGCAAACCGCCATGTCTACCAAATTCTCCAGAAATATTCTTACTGGAATATACGATCTTTATCAGGCGTAGTATACCGTAGTATTGCGTATTGCGATCCAGTATCGGATGTCACGTGCAAGGCCTGGGGCTGGAAAAGTGTCTGCCCCGTACGAAGCACATATCGGATATCAAGCAACTAGTCTATTTGAATCGGATAATCATGACCTTGTCATATTATCCCGATGGTTGCAACACTATAGAGAACCAGTTCTGAATCCCTACGTGATCATCATCTCCATATGTCTGAAGTGATACTTCCATCTTGACATCACATCCAATACACTACGATTCCCAATAAACCCAGCAGAGGCGTACACAGAACCTGTTAAGCCCTGGACGACTAAAACCAAAGTTTACCGATTGTCGCAAGTACTAGCGATGCAAGTCTCAGGTTAAGACCAAATACACCTACCCTGAAGCGGACTCCCATAGACACATATACATACTACCAATGGGATTTCGCGGGGGTCTATCCAGAGCGAAGCTGTTTTCTGTACCATCGGTAAAACACAACCTCCTATCGCACTTGCATAAGTATCCTATACTTAAACATATGAGAACTATGCCGTTATGCCCTCATAACGCGCACAAGTGCAATACTAGTCTCTTCCGCATTATCGATGTCCAGTTTCGATAATACTACGACTAAGGATATTTAATGATTAAACCTCTATGGATTGATACTGTCTCATATCATCTCAATCCGAAACTAATCATATGGACTTTTACCATTTATATATATCAAAGAAAATGAATCACAAATCGGTAAAAAGCATTTCATTATTACACAGTTAATTTTGTACAAAACACAATATCTTTTACAAACAGTGACGCTATGGGTCATAACTGTCCAACAGTGTACTCGTTGAGCACTTGGGCAATTAATTATGGATAATTCGGATTATTCATAATTTACTATTGCGTATTAAATAACGTGTATTTGTATATGATACACAATTTAGATTAGACACACATTATTAACCTATTAGATTTTGACACTTGTTTTGTTATTATTAATAATTAATTAATTTTTAATTAATTATTATTAATAATAAAATGGAAGAATATTCTTGGAATATTTTTCCTTGTGTTTATTTTGTCTTTTTTGTTAATTATTAAATAAATTGATTAATTTGTTAATTAATTTATTTTTAATTAGAATATTATATGGAATATTCTTAATCTTTGGCAAAATTTGATTTGCCAAACCATGTAATTTGACACATGGATTTAATTAACAAAATTCAAAATAATAATTACATTTTGGATAAGATCATGAGGTGTCAAATTCTTAACCAAAAATAATTATTATTTTTAAATAAATTCCCTAATTTTCGAAATTATTGGAAAATAATATATAAATGAAATTGTTTCATTTTATTTAGGGGTTAGCCATTCTCAAGTGATGAGAATAAAAAGAAAAAAGGGGGGTTAGGGTTAATAACAAAAAACAACACCACCAAGGAAGAAGAAAATTGAAGAAATTGGAATTTGAGTTAAGGTAAATTAAATTCCTAATTTCTATTTTCTTGTTTTGATTCCTAAGCATGCTAAGTATTTATGAGATATGTATATTTCATGTTTTTATTCACATATGTATTTTGAATATATATTGGGTGCGATATTTGGTGTTGATTGTGTAATTAATCTTAATAGTTTTCTTATTAAACATGTGTTTTAAGGATTAATTAGTGAATTAATCACAAAATTAAAATTATCATTCTAGAGTGATGTTACCATTCTAATATTGCCTAGAATTGTTCTTGGAACTTTGTATTGTGGTGATTAAATTTTGGTGTAAATTAATTGGATTAGTTTTGTAAATAAATTGAATTTTGGCATGAAAATTGGACAAAAATAATTCTGGATCAGATCTAATTTTGGACTGCAAAACATATTTTTTTATGTAAAAATATGTTATTTGGATGATTCTGGATGTGTATTGGGTGGTGGATAAATTCCGAAAGTTTTTTTCCGGGACGAAAACGTGAGAAAATGATGAAATTCACGTCGAAACGGGCTCAACTCATGCCGGATGTGAACCCAAAAAACTGGGCACTGTTCAGGCAGCCCAAGGGCTAATCGGACACTGCTCGAGTGACTGGGTTGTCCCGGCTCAACTATTTGTCAACCGGTTTGATCATTTGTTCGTTATGCGTATTATTTTTCGAAAATTATTTTTGTAAAATAATTCGTCGTGGTTTGAAATATATTATGTTATTAAATGTTAATAAAAAATATAGTTTAACTTATTTGAGTGAATTAAAAATATTAGATATTTATAATTCGCTAGGAAAAATTTTAAAATGTTTAAAAATCCTTTTCGCTTTCCCGCGCCCTTCTGCTGTGCCTACCTTAACAAAATGGTATCAGAGCGAATCCCACATCCAAAATAATTTTTCTTGCCTTAAGTATTGATATTTAATTCAATTTATTTTAAACTTGCTTGAGAATTAATTGATTAGATCAATTAGTTTGGTTGTTTGACTTTGTTTGTAAAATCCCCATAATAAGACTTTGTGTTTTATGAGTGTATTGTACACTAATGGGCCCGTCTCTTCAATATGGATATAAATATTTTTATTGATAACGTGGTTGTGTCTTCCAAAGCAGTGCGACCATGATTAACGGAAATTTATTTATACCGGTAAAACTTATTTGATAAGAAACAAATTCGAGCGAACGTGCATACCAATAGATGCCAAAGCAGTGAGGTGATGCATTAGTACCTTGGATAAGTATATTGACGAGTATTGCATTGAATACGCCCCATCCAGTAGATGCCAAAGCAATGAGGATCGGAAACGGTTCAGGACCTATTTTAAAGAGTCACAATGGATGTGGTTGGTAATTGTTACCTACTTTCAAATATATTTGTAAGATTTACTTCTTAATTTAATTATTGAATTCTTGTATTTTTCTTGGGGATTATCAATTTACGTAAAATAGTGTGAGGATATCCTTATATTGGTGTTTTGGGCGATTGGCGCAGCAGAGAAGCGCGGTTCGGGTAAAATCGTAATTTAAAACTTTTTCAAATCACCGAATAAATTAATCAATATCTAATATGAATAATTTATTTATATTTCACCTAAACCTATTTATTCAATATCAAATATCAACATAAATAAGGTTGAAACGTCGTGAAACTTTTACGAAAATCGTTTTTCCACAAAATGATGTAAAATACGTTTTTGAACGAACTGACCACCCGACACTTATGGGGGCTGCCCAGGTCAGTCCCAATAGTGTCAAGGCAGTTCATGGGCTGGCAGAATAGTGAAGAATTCACTGTTTAGACTGCCATCACCTGGTTGGCTCAGAAGTCACCCGGTAACGCCGTTTTCGCTTATTTCAACTCCAAAATAATTTCCGGCAATTGTCCCAACACCCAAAGCACATCCAATACATTCAAAATACATAATTTTCATCATAAAATTTCATGCTTTTCTAGATCTGATTTTTCCACAAAAGAATCAATTTTCATGCTTTAAATCCAACTTTTTCAACATTAATCAAATTAATCATAACACCAAATCAAGTCACCACATATGAATCACCCAAGAATAATTATAGGCATTACAAGAGTGGTCATAACACTCTAGAATGACAATATGTCATCTAATGACCAAATTGGATAAAGATTAAAATAATTCCATCCAAAACTACTTCACACATGCATCATCACTTCCATATCCATCATCCAATACCAAAAGCCTCCAATTTATGAAAAGAAGAAACCCTAGATCTCACTCGATCATCAAGAAATAAGAAACCTAATTTCTAAGCGTAGGGATATAAAGAATTACCTTTAATTCTCTTGTTTCCTTAGTTTTTTTTTTCATGATTTTCATCATTTTCTTTCCTTGAATCATCAAGAATCATTTGAGAGATTTTTAGGACTTCATTTTCGTCCATGGTGTTATCATGATGAAGAAAACAAATTTTTTCAATTAAAAAGAAGCAAAACCGACATTAGGGGTATTTTGGTCATTTTGACAATTTAATTCAATTAAATATAATAGCTTTAATTTGAAAAATCAAATTTACACACTTAAAGATTAATAAAATGATGTCATTTGTAACCAATAATAATAAAATATTTTTCATAACAATTATGAAAAATATATCATTTAACTATTCAAATATTTCACATTTAAATATCTAAATAATTAATTAATATAATTATTGTTATATATGTATTTTTGTTACATTAAATAAAAAATACATATATTTATGGCATGTGTCAAAAACTCATTTGATAAATAATTAATATGTATCAAATTAAATTTTATGTCGAATATAAATACACATTAATTATTGATTGACCAAAATCCCCTAATGTATGTGTTTTCGTTTAATCATTTAAACGATTCGAATTAATTCATTTAATCCGATGAAGTATTATGAATAATCTGTGTTATTCATAAGGCGTTGCCTAAGTGCTCAACGAGTACACTTCATATTGTGGAACTCTCTAAGTTAGGTTTATCCGTCATAAAATCTAATTTCGTGTCCATAGTCCACCCACTCATGGATTATGACGACCACAAATAATCTCACTAAACTATGCAAGTCGAGGTCATTGCATACGTATAATCCCTCCGTCACAGGCTATCCATATTATACCTGAAATTAGACCCGGCCGGCGGTTCGGTTTCTATTCGGTTCGTCGGTTTCTGTTCGGTTCGTCGGTTTCCGGTTCCACAAGTCTGGAACCGGAACTGAACCGGTTAAATCCGATTCGGTTCCGGTTCCACACTTAAGTGGAACCGGAACCTAAAACCGAATCGGTTCGGTTCCGGTTCGGTTCGGTTCCGTTTATTTTTTTAATTAATTAAAATAAAAAAAATGAGAGGAATCAATTAATCAAAGCTTAATAAAAAAAAAATTTTTTTAATTAAAAAAAATGAGATTAAATTTATAAATAAAAAAAAATTTATAACATTGAAGAGCTTGAGCTTAAATTTTTAAAAATTTAAGTTGCCTACGTATCCTCCAAGGGTGAGAGGAATCAAAGCTCACGTAGTTCCATTACAAGTTTAAGACATATCCCCTTTGTAAATTATAATTTTACAATTATCAATCATCATTATCAGTTGATCCTTCGGCTCCGGTTCCGCTTGCACTTGTTACAGAAGCATTATCGAACAAATCTTCAAAATCATCGGGGGTATCTTCTTGTTTAATTCTTTTATTATTTTTTTTGGCAGGGAGCCAAACGGCTCCCTGCATCCCCCAACGGCTACTAGCCGTTGGGGGAATTAGGGTTCCTGTTGGAACCCTACGGTTCCAACAGGAACCCGACTGTTCCGATTCGAGTTGGGGTGGAACCCCAACCGAACCGGTCCAATTCCGGTTCGATTCTGGAACCAGAACCGGTTGGAACCGGAACCTTCCGGTTCCAACCGGTTCGGTTCCGGTTCCGAAACAGAACCGTGGCCGGGTCTACTTGAAATATAGATGAGAATGTCAAATCCATTTAGTATAATACAATCGACTTTTAATTTATGATATCTAAATAACACTCGAAACTGATTTCCGAAGTTATACCACGACCATGGATTTACTATATCGTAAACACGTGCTGGATGCCTATGCCTTGTACACAGAACTGACAGATCCTGTCTTGATACGCACTGGATATCATGAGCATCAGTCCACACCCAACGAAAAGGCAGAGGTCTGATCATGAATAGATCGTTGACGTGAATTCCATCAAAGTGTGGAGGATAACTCATATATTCTACTGTGGTATCTCAAGTCGAAGGACCACTATGCTCGCTCAACTCGATAAGGTTCCTATTAATGTTGGTGTATTATATATTAGGAAACCTTCAATGAGTCGTTCAATATTTTATCAAATAAATACCTACATGTCTATACGAGTCTCCCAAGATTCATGGTTTACTGTGATAAATCATCGGACCAAGTCACAATATACGACATATATAGGTCTCAGCGGATTTTACTAACCGACCCGTATTAGTAATTCTTTACCAGGAACTTTATTTAAGGATATACAATTAATAGTGCACTTCCTAATGCCAATTACAAACTATATTGTAACTGCGTACTATATTGTAAATCCTAGGGTCTTTGTCTAATATACACGTATCATTGAACCAGATTCAGTTTCGATCTAATCATAATCATATATTTAATCGTGATTATATCGAATAAGTGTATAAAAGACAAGAGTGCTACTATTAAATTAGTAATATTACGGAAAATATAATTGCTCAGATTTATGAATCAGACATAAATACGATCCGAATTGGCATTTCGAGCACTAACCCTAACACCTTATATTAAAAATCCTTGATATGTTGGATATTTTGTGATATTGATGAAATTACTTTTATCTACTAATTCTTGTTTCTTTTGTAAAGTTTGTGAGGCAGCTACTATTTCCTCTAATCCGTTTACACGTGCCTTGGACGCAAACAAACTGACTGGTCCTGAGAATTTTAGTGAATTGGAATTGGATCTTAAGATTGTCTTAAGGTCTGAGAAGTTGGGTTATGTACTGGATAGTCCAATGTCTTTGGATATTGCTCCAGATTCGACACCTGAAGAGAGGGAGACAATTAAGAGAGACTGTCATGGATATCGAGGAAGAGGAAACTGAGAATAAAAAGTCTTATGGACAGAATAAAAAGACCATTAGAGGGCCTTCAGAGACCAAGCCTGCTCCTGTTGAGGTCGCTGCCATGAAAAACAGGCGATTCTCCAATTTTGATAGACCTTTGTGAAAGATGTTTGAAAAACTGAAGAGGCAAGGACTCCTAAAGCCCTTGGTACCAAACTACTTCCAAACGCTGTGCCACACCACCTCGACCTAAACCTATACTGTCACTTCCATCAGAAAAAAGGCCACGAAACTGACAACTGCACTCGCCTTAGGCATGAGATCCAAAAACTCATTGATACCCATAAAATACCTGACCTAGAAAAAGAACAACCCAACACACACAGAAACCCTCTACCCAACTACCACTCTATTCCAGCACCCATCTACATGATCTACTCTGGCCTGCTCGAAATCTTTATCCTCCAAACTCTCAACCACCAAGCTTTCTGCATGGGGATACGAGACAACAGTAGTGATGATGAAACAAAGCACGGGAGAGATTTCTGGGAAAACTTCTCGAATAGTGAAAAATAGGAGGTTACAAAAGAGGAAAATAAATGGGAAAAAGAACTACTACAATTGGGGAATCTGACACTCAAAGAAAGCAAAGAGACGGAAGAAGACGAGACTGCAAATTAGGAAGATTTTTTTCTGACTTATTTAATTGTTGTCCTATATTTATAAATCATAAATACATTGATTTTGATTACTTGTTCGAGTCTTTTCCTGTTAGTCTGCATCATAACACGCATGACATGAGCATATTTAATATTAACTGAACAAAGACAATATATTTAATCTTGGTACATGAAATCTTAATTGCAAGTGAGGTTACCTCTGATAAAGGGAAAGAATTAGAGAGAATATTAATAAAATATGAAAAAGTATTCGCCTGGTCCTATGAAGACATGTGGAAGTGGGCGGGAGTATTGCCTATCATATGATACCAACTTATCCTAACATGAGGCCATTAAAACAAAAGCTTCGAAGAACGAGGCCAGAATGGGCCAAAAAGGCTAGGGAAAGAAGTGGACCCTGGAAGATCAAGGCAATCACAAAGATGCCCTCACCAAATACAGAAAAGGAATTTATATATTTTCTCGGAAAAATCCAGTATATCAGTTGATTCATTGCCATTGAAGAAGGACCAACCTGTGGAGTGGAATGGGCAATGTCAAGAAGCCTTTGATAAAATCAAAGAATACTTGGTGTAGACATTTATATTTTTGCATGAGCCCGATGATAAGCCTCGGTCAGAGGCACTACCTGATTTACGGAAGTTGCGGGAAATGGACGTCGGAAGGGAAATAAGTATCTCAGATTTAATTCGTATGTTCACTACATGTGCGTTTGTCCGACATTCGGAAACGCGTTCGAATAATAACAAATTACGAGCATTCGTGTAGCGTCCGAAAAAGTGTTCGAACAACCATCGGTATTTCTGTTTACTATTAGCCACATGCCCAAGCCCACCAAATCCCATCCAAAAATATTCAACACATTAAATAAATGTTTAAAATAAATCAAATCCAATTAAAATTAAACAATATCCTTCATAATTAAACCAAATCACATTCCTAATTATCAAAGATTTAAATCCAATCAAATCCAATTACATCCCAAATTAAAGATATTCCCCAACAAAAATACAAATATCACTTCCCTAAATAATTAAATTAAATACACCATATATTTACTTGATTTTATTCCCTTTTTTAAGCCATGCATAGACAAGGAAACCCTAGGCTCACCATTATAAAAGAGAGCTAACACAAACCTTATTCTTCTTAGCTCTATTCTCTCTAAAAAATACAAGTAACTGACGCCTCCCTTTCTCTCATTAGACTCCCATTCACGCCACCTTCAACCAAAAAATGCCCCTCTAAACAGCAGCCTTACACCACCGAAAATAGGCCCTAAAATAATCTAAAAACCAGTCCCAGAAATCACCCAAATAACCCAAAATCGTTAGCTAAAGTCCCCCCAAAAAAACCAGTCCCCCATATCACTGAAATTCACCCACCAAATAACATAAAAAACAGAGGAAACAGCAGCCTAAAATAGTGAAACAATGAGGAAAAATGGCGAACCAGTAAATCAGAAAAGACATGGAGTTTTAACCCTTCTGACGACAGTGAAACGCACATTCAAGAAGCGACCTAGAAGGTAATACCTGAGGGCACCATTTGCTATTAATTACTCATCTTTTTATCATACTTTGCACATACTTTGTTTGTATCGTGTTAGTGATTGCACGTTTTCTCTTGAGGTATATTGGATGGAAACCCAGACATAAATTCCGTAGCTAAATTCGAATGGACGGTAGTGCGGTCTGTACTTAGGATATAACTCCACGTACCGCTTGAGAAATATTCACACACGCGCTTATGTTATTTTAAATGCCATTGTCGCTATTTCGTTCGAACGCGTCTACGAACGCTACACGAACGTATGCATAATACCCCATCCTATTCGCACGTGTTTCATTTTGTTTACTTAACTTCACATTCATTCACCGTTTGTGTTTTATTATTCCGTTATTTATTTTCTGTATGATATCCCTTTGTGTATGTATTGCGCATGGGCTAATCACGATGGATTAAAGGTCCGTTTTTTAAGGGAAAAGCCAAAAAGCTACCTTTACCACGATATTTTGCAGCGCCAGACGTAGTATATTTGGTTGGACGTGAGATATGTTCAACCAAGCGTACGAGATCCCATATAGATATCGACCTCAGTCGCATCTCTTTTATTTAATTATGCATTGTTGCTTGATGCACATGGGATAATTATGTGGGTTTAAGGTCCTTTATTTGAGGGAGAAAAAGCCTACCTTTTACCATAGTATTTTACCGCACCTTTTACTATTCCATTATTTACTTTCCGCATGTTATTTTTCTATTTATTTATGCTTGTTAATCAAGCACGCATGGGCTAATCACGTTGGTTTAAAGGTCCTCTATTTGAGGGAAATGCCTAAAGGCTACCTTTGCCATGATCTTTTACCGCGCCTTTTTTCTATTGATTACGCTCTCCATCATTATTTTGGGTTGTTGTTTCGCATTTTCCATTTTCACACGTGTATGTGTCGTTTGGATACCACCTCGGTAATCTCATTCGAACGTGTTTATGAATGCTGCATGAACCCATACATTCTACCTCAGTTCGTTCGAACGTGTTTACAAACGCTAATCGAACGCCCATACATTTTGTTTCATCATGCATCAGGTCTTATCCCATTCGAACGCATTTCCGAACACTATACGAATGTAGAGATTCTGTCTCATTTTATTCGAACGCATTTTCAAATGCTACATGAACGCATGCATTCTATTTACCATTCGAACACATTCTCAAACGCTACTCGAATGTATGCATTCTGTTTACCGTTCAAACGTGTTATCAAATGATGGACGAACACGTATGCAGAAAATAGATTCTCTTTCATCCCATTTCACGCATTTTTGCTTCTTTGGTCATCTCTTTTGCATTACATATTCAATCATCTCACTTTATTATCAATGTTTTTTACTATTATTACTTAGTTATATTGTCGATGCCTTTTTTTTCTCTGTTATTATTTATTTATATCATTGATGCTTTTTACTGTTATTTTTATTTATATTTCATATTACTTTATTTGATATGTTTATGGAATTGCATGCTTGTCTTTATCTTTTATTTACAATTATGGGTGTGTAACTTGTATGTTAGTTGAATTATCTTGTGTGTGTTGTATGAGATTTGGTTATACTGTTGCATTAATCACTTTATTACAATTGGCATAAGTAAGGGACCGTTTTAAACCCATCGGTTTTAGGTCTTCCCTTGCGAGGGGTGAGTGCGACCTTAAATCATTTCCCAGTTCATATTAGATGGCGACTCCATTTTATTTCTCCGATTTAGTCCCCCACGGGCTACTCCGTACTACCGACCAGGCCGCGAGCCCGAGCAGCATCGTACACTTCTGTACCTCATCTACAGTCTGGCGACTCCACTGGGGATAGAGAATCTGCCCCGAAATAATATCTTGTAATGTTTATGATTTGTGCTTTAGTTAACCTTATCTAGAGTCGATTTAACCTAAGGTATTATTGGAGTTAGATAATGATTTGGTGTCTTCTTTCACTCACTACCTTTTTATAGCCAAAAGGAAAAGCTGTGAAGACATCTAGATAATCATCTAAAGTGATGGACAAATTTGGATGATCTGTTGTTTATTCCTGTCACCAAGGCGATAAGAGCCTTAGAGGCCATGATATTTAAGAGAGTTCGCTCCACCCCCCATTTGGGGAATTTTCAATAGAAAAATCCATTTGACAGTCATTCATGTATCGTGAATTCATTTTCGCTCAAAGCGGTGGATCGTTATATGGTATCATCATTAGTTGGCACATACCTTAGGGTATAAAAAATGTACGCTCACTTGATCGTTCGAACCCTTGAGTGGGGAGACTTAGTTGTGGGCAATCCTTCGCCAGCAGGAGCCTTTATCTATACTCCTATAAACTCGCATGTGAACCATAGTTGTATGACCTATAGAAGCCACCCTTTTATGCTTCTGTTTGGGACCATCATCATTTGGATTCATTTGGACTTCTTGTCATGAGATGTGAACTTGTTGGGCCATTTAAACTGGGACTGGTTTGTGTCTTATGACAATTGGGCCAAAAGCTTCTAAAATGATGATGGGCCTCTTTGTGTTCGGGCCCCCAATAATTTGAAGTTGTTTAGCCACGTTATTGTAAAAGTGTAAACCTATTGGGCCTTTTCAACTGGGACAAGTTTACACCTCGCAATAATATGATTGAATGCTTTGAAATGATAATGGGCCAACTTGTATGAAAACTTTGATGGGTTTAGAAAGTCCAAATATGATCCAAATATGCTAGAAGCATGAGTTCGATATCCGTACTGTCTTGTTACGACATATTTATATACTTTTTGGCCGCTTCAAAATTCAGCCCCATGACCACGGTTGCCAAAAGCCCAATTCGTCGTTTCTAGACAATGACATGATCCCATAATAGGCTTAGTCCATGTTGTTAATGGGCGGTTTTTGTCTTTTACCGATGGAAAGAGACCAAGGTAGCCAAGGTTCACCCAGTAGCATATGAGAGAATGATTTTGTGTACCTTGCATCGGTGCATAGAATAAGCTGCATTTAGAACCAAAAATAGGCTTATCACGAGTGTGGGAGGAATAAGGTCGGAAAGATATATCCTGTTTGATTACCTCACGTGTTTTACTTATTTCATGCATCATACGCATACATATACCATACTAACTCGTAGTTTTAAAGCCTTCATAGATTTTCATTGGGTTAGAGAGGAAGAAAGACTCGTCAAAAGACCGTTAGCGAACAAGAGTGAGTCCGATAATGAGGGTTCTCGTATGGATCAGTTGGAGACCAATCTCACTAAGATTACTGAGCAGTTGCAAACATTGACCACCTCTGTGGCCAATATGGCAGTGCCCCGTGCAGGGGGGCATTAAACTTTGATAATGTCAGGTGAGATGAGCCTCCGAATTGGATGAGTGATGAGATCCCTATTTTTGGTGATGACATGGTTGAGTATGCCGCAGGAAGGGTAACCGGGTCTTAGGCCGAGCTGCAGAAACTCAAGGATCAGGTAGAGTCAGTTATGTGCAAGATGAGGGGTAAGCACGAGGACCTACTAGACTACGAGGTGTTGACTTTCGAGGAGCAGCTACCGTCTCAATTCAAGATGCCCAACATAGCCAAGTTCAATGGGAATGGGGATCCGAGGGTCCATTTTTGACAGTATGTTTCTGTGATGAGTTCGGTGGGTCTGTCGAAGCTTCAGGTTCAGAAGATGTTCGGGATGTCGCTTGAGGGAGCGTCTGTGGTGTGGTATCATGGTCTTGAGAGGAAGGTCAATGATGATTGGAGGGTATTGGCAGAGGCCTTTCTGAATTAGTAAGTCACGGATTTGGAGATCGACTTGTCGCTTCACGACCTAGAGAATACCAAATAGAAGCCAGAGGAGAGCTTCAAGGATTATGTAGATCGCTGGAGGAGCCAGTTTTTGAAGATGCAGACTCGGCCTTCGGAGAAGGACCAGATCAAGATGATCATCAAGGGTACTAAGCCCTCTATTTACGGCAAGCTAAGGAGGATGACATCTATGATTGGTGATTTTCGACAGTTAAGGGAGACTGTTATGGATATTAAGGAGGAAAAAACTGAGAATAAGAAGTTTTATGGCCTGAATAGAAGGACCATTGGGGCACCATCGGGAACCAAGCCCCCTTATGCTGAAGTTTCTGCCATTAGGAACAGGTGATTTTCTAACCTGGGTAAGCCTTTGTCTAAGGTTCTTGAGAAGTTGAAGAGACAAGGACTCCTTAAACCCTTAGAAGCTATACCACTTCCCAACCCTCCACCACCACACCACAACATGAACCTATACTGCCATTACCACCGACAAAAAGGCCACAACACCGATAACTGCGCCCACCTCAAGCATGAAATCTAAGACCTCATCGACTCCTATAAAATACCTGATCCAGAAAAAGAACAACCCAACACACAAAGAAACCCCTTACCCAACTACCATTCTGTTCCACCACCTACATACATGATTAACCCCGGCTTGCCCGAAACCCTTGTCCTCTAGACCTTTGACCGCCATGCCTTTTGCCTGGGGATTTAGGATAATAGTAGTGAAGATGAGACGGAGCAAGGGAAGAATTTCTGGGAGAACTTCTCGAGCAGTGATGAGGAGGAGGTGAAAGGGATGACAAGCCGTGGGCATTTTTACGGTGATGTAGCGGAGAAGGCAAGAAGTGTTGGCAGATGGTAGGGAGTGACAGAGAACATGGATAATACTGAGGGAGATATAGTGCTACGTCAGTTGAAGAAGACGCGGACACAAGTGAGCATTTGAGAGTTGTTTTGTGCATCTCAGAAGCATAGGCGTGGCATGGTTGAGGCTTTGAGTAAGATAGTCATGCCGAAGAATGCTGCCAACCCCGTAATGTTTATAGGGTCGGTACAGAAAGAAGCTTTGCAGGTGATAATATTCTCTGAGGAAGAACTCCCATTGGAGGGAAGGGATCACAATAGGCCACTGTTTATTAGAGCGGAAGTGAAGGGAAAGAGGACATCTTGTGTGACGGTGGATGATGGCTCATCTATTAATGTGTGCCCTTTGAAGATTTTGTCGAGGTTGGGTCTGAAGGTGACAGATTTGAGTCCCTCCAACATGACTATAAAGGCCTATGATAATAGTATGCGGGGAGTAGAGGGCACATTTGCGGCGGTAGTCAAGGTGGGCCCAATTTAGGATGAGGTTGGGTTCACAGTGCTGATATCCCGGCCACTTTTGCGTTGCTATTGGGGAGGCCTTGGTTTCACAAGTTTAAAGACGTGCCCTCCACTTTGCACCAGGTAATCAAGTTTCCGTATGGAGGGGAGATCGTTACCATCATAGCTAAGGTAGACAATGCTGTAGCCGCCTTGGAGATACAACCTTTCACAAGGTTCCAAGTGGCGGAAAGCTTTGAGGAGTGGGTGGATCCTAAGGTGGCTAGAATCATGGAGAAGATGAAGTTTGAGCCGGGCGCAGGTTCGAGTGTTGGAGGAGTACTGCCGAACTTAATGAGGCAGAACACCAGGACAGGATTGAGATAAAAGTCCGACGAGGATAAGCCGAAGACCAAGAAGAAAGGGTTGAAGCTGGCAGACTATTTTGTGAAAGCTACGGGGTATCAAGGAGAGCCGGAACCAGTGGAAGTTAATGGGATCATGGTTCCAGGATTCAAGATTTTCTAGGAAGTGATGGGCAAGAAGCCACTAGCAGAAGAGGTTACAAAGGAGGAAGATAAGTGGGAAGAGGAACTGATGCAGCTAGAGAGCCTGACACTTGAGGAGAGCAAGGAGACCGAAGAAGACAAGGCCGTGGATGATGAAGACGTTTATTTCCCTGATTTATTTGATTGTACCCCTGCATTCGCTAATAATAAAGACATTCATTTCACTTATTTGCCTAAGTGTCTTCCTTTTAGCTTGCACGACTTGAGCAAATTTGACATTAACTCAACCAAAACAAACGCATTTAACCTTGGTACGCCTGAAAGCCCTAAGGAAGTTCTAATTGCGAGTGAGATTACCTCTGAAGAATGGAATGAATTAGAAGGAGTGTGTGCTGGACACCCCCAAATGCAGAAATGTCATAAACTAGTTTTACGACCATTCCACAACTCTAAGGGAGTCTTAGAAACAGACTTAAATGGAACTACATTAAGGATATGCATTGCGGTTTGCAGTGCATATCCTAGAATGAACTAGGTAGTGAGCTATAACTAAACATAGATCTCATCATGTCTAGTAGGGTCCGATTTCTCCTCTCTGTAACACCATTTTGCTGTGGTGTTCCAAGTGTTGGACAATTATGACCCATATCGTCACTATTTGTACAGATCATGGTGTTGTTGTACAAATTAACTATGTGACAAAGAAGATTGCTCTCTTATCATTTGTGATTAGATCACCTAGATGTATAAATGATAGGAGGTCCACATGATTAGTTCCTGGATTGAGATGATATGAGATAGTATCAGTCCACAAAGGTTTAATCATTAAATATCCATAGTTAGAGTATTATCGAGATTGGACATCGATAATGCGTAAAAGACTATTTTACACTTGTGCGTGTTGTGAGAGCATAACGACATAGTTCTCATATAATTGGGTATAGGATACTCATGCAAGTGTAATAGGAGGTTGTGTTTTACCGATGGTATGGAAAATAGCTTCGCTCTGGATAAACCCCTTTGGAATTCCATTGGTAGTATGACTTTGTGTCTATGGAAGTCCGAAATCAGGGTAGGTGTATTTGGTCTTAACCTGAGACTAGCACCGCTAATACTTGCGACAATCAATATGCTTTGGTTTTGGTCGTCCAGGGCTTTAACAGGTTCTGTGTACGCCTCTGCTGGGTATATTGAGAATCGTAGTGTATTGGGTGTGATGTCAAGATGGAAGTATCACTCCAGTCATAATGGAGATGATGTCACGAAGGATACGGTACTAGTACTCTTAAGTACTACAGTCATCGGGATATTATGACTAGGTCATGTATATCCAATTATAGAGACTAGTTACCAGACATCCGACATGTGCTTTGTACGGGGTAGACAAAATTCCAGCCCCAGGCCTAGCACGTGGCATCTGATACTGGATCGACATACACGACACTACGTATACTACGCCTGATATAGATCACTTATTCCTGTAAGGATATTTCTGGAGAATTGGGTAGGCATTGTGCTTTGCTAGAAGCCAACCTTGTCTTGTAAATCGGTAAAAACGTAGTACTAGGTACTTACATGTTCGGATAGTCCGACGACCGGATTTACTGTCACATATCCAGGGATCTCATGGGTCGCTTCCCGAAGTTCATCGATGGCGTATGACTCACATTTTATTAATCTGGGATTAATTTGTAGAGAATGAAAATTAATCTGAGATTAATTACAGAGATATTTTTTCTAGGATAAAATATCATTAAAAGAGAGAGAACGATTAATTTGGAATTAATCGATAAATTAATTTATTTGATATATTAAACAAAATTAGATTTCGACGCGGAATTGAAATTTGATTTTAATTCGGGCGAACGAATTAATTAAGAATTAATTCGTTAGCGATGGGAATAGTGATTTTGCCAGGCATAATTAATTAATTAGCGAACCCGAGCCCGGGAGTGTTTGCGAGCGTATTCATATTTCGAATTCGAGTGCGGCACGTAAGTCACATCAAGCGTCAAGTCGCTAGTCACATCAAGCGTCAAATCATTAGTCACTTTGAGTGATGTGACAACTTATCACTTGATTGATATGATGTCTAGTCACTTTGAGTGACTTGACAACTTATCATGAGTGATGTGAAAAGTGATGGATGAGTGTTTGACACTCAAGTGTGATGGCATGATAGACATTTAATATATTTTAAATGTTTGGTATATGTTTTGATTTTTTGAAATCAATTAATTGATTTTTGGAAAATCAAAATGTGTATTAGATACACATTTCCAACAACCATTGCACAAATTTCCTCTCTCCATTTCTATTCTTCTCTCTCACGCCCTTTGGGCATTTCTTCATCTTTTTCACTGCACTTTACCGTGAGCCATGGAGAAGAAGATAAGGATTTTTGTAGCAAAATTCCTAAGTGCTAGCACACCATTTAGGTCACGCGAAGGTGATAGGGAACCACACATATGAGCATGGAATTTCAACTAAAGCTTGGAGCTTGATGGAACCACACATGGCCGAATCTTGGAGAGCCATTTCAGCTCACTGCCGTGACCACCAGGAGGGCATAAAAGATTTTTGTTCTTCGATGCATCACCTCAACCGATCGATGTAAGTATTCCGCAACTTCTTCGATGTATTCACATGTTGTTTTATGCTTGATAATCGATCCTCGGAACCGTAGAAACTCCAATAATGTATCAGAGCGAGTTAAAAGCATGAAACTTGATTTAGGGTTATAATTGGGTAAAATGTATTTGAGCATGATTTAATGAAATTGGATGATTTAATATGCTTAAATGATGTTGTATTGAAGATCGATTGGATCAATTTCATGAAAAATAGTTTGGAACAATTTTCCCTAAAATCCTTAGCTTGGCCGAGAGGTATATAAGCCTTAATATCTTGGAATTTTTGATTTTGATTCATTGAATGAGTTGGAATCATGTTGGGAATGTTTATTGTGGATTTAATTTGATTGAAACCGAATCGAACATTAGAAACCCTAATTGCCGAGACATGTAAGCATGAATTGGGTTTGATTTTTGTTAAAATGTGTTGGATATGTTTTAATGATAACGACCATAATTAATTAGGCTAATTGGTGTTTTGGAAATATTGATTTGGGTGATTAATTATGACATTACACTTAGGTTAATTAAATTGTGAAATTGGATTTCTTGTGATTTAATTAATTGGCCCAATTTTAGAAATTGGGCTTGAAAGTTGTAATTGGGCTTTAATGGGCTTGGTTGTACCAAGATTGGTTTAGGCAAATTGGTTGGATCCAATTGGGCCCAAAATCATTTCCATAAAGTCCAATTATGACTTAATGGGCCTTTAAAGTTTAATTGGGCCTAATGGGCCGAAATTGATTTCTAGGCTTATAGGGTTGTTCCTTGATTGGGCTTTGGTTGCCGAAACCCACGCCTTAAGAAATTAATTGAAAGCCCATTGGAGGTTAATTAAACGACATTGGATGTTAATCGGGCTTTGAGACCCTTAACGATTAGATTTGGAATTTAAGTCGCAAAGGTTCATTAATAAAATGTAATATTTAATTTGAAATTAAATAAGTGAATTAGTATTAAATACGTATTAAATTGGATTTGATGTTGTAGTTTAATTTAATTCAAGAATTCGTACTTTGAGTTCTTATCGCGCAAAATCAAATCATTGTTTGAACATTGGATGGTCATTAATTATCAGATTAATTAATTGGATTAGATTGATTCATAGCATGCTTGTGTGAATACATGGTTGTGATGCATGAATAATGTATATAGGATGGATATTAGATGGGTGGGGCAATTTTAGAAATTGTTGTAATAAATTTAGAATTTATTAAATGGGACCTGCGTGTCCAGCGTATTACCTCCTTACTCTTTGTATTTCTCTTCTCACTTATTCCCCTCAATGTAAATGAGGTTTCTTTAGAAGTGTAGTGTAACTGGTAGAAGTAAATACTTGTGCTAGCGGGAGAGAGGAAATAGAGAGATTTGATCTAGGATCAATGTGTTGAGTATCCATCCGCATATCATTATTATTTTATTTATATGCGCCTTATTATGTGTTTAGAATGCATGTTTAAGGGTGTATGATGATGAGACCTTAACAAAGATAATAAATTGGTTGCCATATTTCACGCGAAAAACCCTCTCAAAATATTAAGCGTTTTTCCTTCCATTGAGTGATTCTTACTCAAGATCCAAGACTGGCATTGGTTTGTTGGCCAAAGTCAAGACCTTTGTCCGTCGAGGATGTGTTTGAATCACGAGAGCTTTGTTCCATATTGGTGTCTTGTCCAAGTCGTGATTTGTTGGCCAAAGTCAAGATCACTTCTTGTCCATCAACATTGATTACGAAGCTTTCCATAGTCAATGGGTTCCGCTTAACTGGGATCATTAAGTTTTTTGTGCCAAAGCCAAGGCTTAGTTGATTCAGAGGAAAAAAGGTTAGGGAATATATGTTTTGGACTTAGATGTCCACCAATTGATCTTAGAGATATACCTAGTTAAGTATCATACAATTTGTTGGCAAAAGTTAAGATTGTGTGTTATTTAACGGGATCCTAGCCCACTAGGAAACACGGTTTCCCGAGTACTTGACAGAGGGTTAGAGGCTCACCGAAAAATAGTGGGAGGCAAGTATTAGATTTGCAATTTCGTTTAGATACTTTCTATACGCGCTCAATTCAAATTTTTCGTTAAATAAATTATATATTAGTTGGACTAATATTTATTTGAAAAACAATTGGACTATTTTCAAACTATTTCAATTAATAGTTGATTTTATAATTGGATTATAGTAATCAATATAATTGAATTTTACAAATTAAAAGTATAATTGATTACATAGTTGGACTATAATAATCATTATATTTGATAGTACCTGAAATCGTTGATTAAATAGTTAGACTATTACAATAATGATTAAATTGAAAGATTAGTGTTTAAAACATAATCCTAGCGAAAATGTATTTAAACGACTTTAATTTTCAAATTGGGAATAAAATTTCAGCATAGTCCTGGAAACTAAGAAGTTACTTTATTTGATAAAATAACATCTTGGGCCTAAGCCCGGAGTTGAGCAAAAGGTAGAGCATGATCTTTGGAAGATTCATGTGATGATAACTTTAGTGCTTGATCCATTATGCTTGCCATAATGACTCCTTAATTTCGTCGTCATAATTAAGGATTAGATCCTTAAAGTATGATAATGAAATTGAAGGATCTTCATAGATCTATTCTTAGATTCTTAAAGTATGATAAGTATTAAATTGCAATTCATAACTCTTGGAGAGTTATAGCTATGCTCAAGGAGCCAAAGCCAAATTTTGCAATAAGGCAAGAAGCGCAAGGCGCACCTTACTTCGATATTCTAGAAACCCAAGGCTTGGCCAAAGGCTTCTAGAATGTAGAAAAGGGCAAAGGCAAAATCATTATTATCTTCTAGGAAGATAAATGACATATCCCAAGATGTCTGCTTAAATTGTGGCAAACGGGGTCACTGAAGCGTGACTGCCGTATGCACAAGGCAGACATGAAGGAATAGAAGGCAGGGCAAGGCTCTGACTTCAAGTATGTTTGTCATAAATATGTTCACTACAAGTATTAAAATTGGATTTTAGATACTAAATAGTGGTACATAAATATATGTACTGATGTGCAGAATCTGCTATGAGCAGGATACTGACTTCAGATGAGATAAATCTGCGAATCGGAAACGGGACGAAAGTCACTGTTTTAACCGTAGATACCTAAGTTTAGGAACTACCCTTAGGACGTGTACTTAATTAGGAAACTGTTATAATGTACCTTGTTTAACTAGAAATATTATCTCTATATCGAGTATAACTCGGTGCGAGTATACCTTTATATTCTAGAACATGAAAGTGTTTTATTTTATAAAGATGATATTGAGATAAACACATTAGATGTGAATAACAATATTTATATTTCGAATATAAGCAAATCTCAAACATATAACATGACAAAAAATTAGCTCATACTGATTTGATCAGATAAAACTTATTTATGGCAGTGTTGTCTGAGACACATTAAACATGACTCGTATATCCACACTTTCGAAGACTGGGTACTAGGACAAATTTGATTCCATTCAATTGATGTCTACGAATCTAATTTTTTAGGTAAAGTACATAAAATACCTTTTACTTGGTAAAAGTGTAAGTGACATCGATCTGTTAGCCCTCGTTCATAGTGACGTAAGTGGGCCCATGTCTAGCTAGGCTAAATGTGGAAATGAATGTCCTTTACGGATGTGGCATCGCGTTATAGTTATGTGTTTCTTTTGAAATACGAATTGGAAACTTTTAAAGTTTCGACATGAAGTAGACAAAAAGATCGGCTAAAGTATTAATACCATCACGGTTAGACCATGATGAAAATACTTAAGCAATAAGTTTCAAATGAGAGTATTCTTTCAATGAGGACTCCTCTCGGAACACTTCAATTTGACGGTGTGTCCGAACGGAGAAACCGAATTTTGTTGGACATGAAAAGGTTAATCATGAGTCACTCTGAGCAGCCATTTTCCTTCAACACATAAGCATTTAACAGTGCAATACTTATTTTGAATAAGGTTCCATGAAAATCTGTTTGACAGATTTCATATTAGATATGAACAGGAAAGAAACCGGGCTATCTTACTTCTGAAGATTTGGGAATGCTGGTGTAGGGCACAGAACTTGGGTAACGCATGCTATTCTAGGCTCGAGGCCTAGTTGGGAGTACAGAGTAGTCCGCGGGGAACTAAACCGGAGAATAATGGAGTCGCCACCCGGTGTGAACCGGGATAAAGATTTAAGATCGCACTCACCCCTCGTAAGGGAAGACCTCATACCGTTGGGTTCGGAATGGTCCATTACTTATGTCATTGTGATGATATAATTTGTGCAATAAATCAATCGCATCTACTCCATAATCATGTTCAAAGGTTCTTAGATCTAATATGCTTCCGCTAAATAAATCCTAATCTAAGTTTGCATGCTTGAAAGTAAGTCTTTAAACAACAAACACGCAATGCCACACATCGAACATATTGAGCCATCAAACCAACATAAACAAATAATTACTTAAACAAGAATATAAACTAAACTAAACATCATGCATAACGAGTAAAGAAACAACATGCCTAAATAACATAATCATGCTTTAAAATTAAATAACGAAACTAAATTAAATCATGCTTAAAACAATAAATAAACAACCTAGAACTATGACATGCTCAAATACAAATTTGGATGAGACGAGATACGTGTATCTTAAGTGGTACGTGGTATTGTATCCCGAGTGCAGACCATACTACCGTCCATTCGGAATCGGCTATGGAATTTACGTCCGGGTTTCCATCCGATATACCACAAAAGGGAACACATGTCCCGTCCATCCAACAATCAAATCAAGCCTCAAATGACTCTCATGCAATTATATATCAAAAATAAATAAACTAAAAATAAAGGAGAGAAGTAAAAAAGGTGCCATCAGGTCTAACCTATTTTGTCAATTTTTGGAAGCGCGTTCCAAGTCCGTTGGAAGGGCGAATGATCCGATACTTTTCTGATTTGTTTACTCAATGTTTTTCCTTGTTGTTTGATACTCGGGATGTTGTTTTAAGTCCGTTTCACTGCCGTTTTGCTGCTGCATTTCAGGTCGCTGTTTTGGTCGATTAGTGGACTGTTTTGGGTGATTTGGGAGGCCAAAGGGGTGCTGTTTTTGGTGATTTTTAGGGGGGGTTTTGTGCAGTTTTTTAGTGCAATTTTTAGGTGTTTTGGGGAATGTTTTGAGGGCTAAAATTACTGCAAAAACGATCAGGTCAGTGGGCTGATTTGCGGCAGCAAAGGTGCAGTGCAGTGAGTGTTTTTGGGACTGTTTGGGCGTGAATTGAAGGGCAGTGTGTGGGGGCTGTTCTGTGCGACTTTTAGGGGTGTGTAGGGGACTGTTTTGGCATGGTTTAGGGGCTGTGAGTAGGTTGAAGATGCGGCAAAGAGGGTTGTGTTTAGGGCTTGGGAGTGAATGGTGCAAGTGTGAAGGATAGTGAACGGCAATGGAGGGTATTCTTGGCTTGATGATTCGGCAATGGAGGCTTGAAGGGGAACTTTGGGGCGTGCAAGGGAGGCTTAAAAGAGTGCTTTAAGCGTGCTTGAGGGATATGTGAGCTAGCCAAGGTTTGAATGTGTGGAGAAGGGTTATTTTTATAGGCAAATGGAGGGGGTTTACCTTGTTAGAGAAGGAATATGATTTGTGTATTAATTGGGGATATCTTTTAATTTAGTATGTGATAAGGAAATCTTTTAATTTGGGGAAGTGATTTATGTATTTTAGGAAAGAGATTTAATTTTAATTTGTGATTTAATTTTAATTTGTGATTTAATTTAATTTAATTTAAGTTTAATTTTAATTTGTTTTAATTTTAATTTGCGACACGTATTTTAAATGTTTTAATTATTTAATTTTTGAGATGTGTTTTTAAATGTTTTATTATTTTGAATGTGGTTTAATGGGTTTGGTATGTTTTAAATAGAGGTCCAACAAGCGAACCTGAAGCGAAACAAGCGAGTTAAATCTGACCAAATGCTAATTTCTAACATTGCCTTCCGACGTCCATGTCCCACGGCTTTCACAATCAAAGAGGTAGTGTCTCCATACGAGACTCATCATCGAGACTTACATGCAAAAATACAGTGCCTACAGTCGCCCCCACTTTGATGGGACTTGTGCAGTGTGTGACAATGACAATCCTATCAAAGTACGTACAATGCATTTTTACTTACCTGGTTCGCCAGCTGCCACCTGGTTTGCCTGTTGCTATGAACTGAATTTGATGGTGTGCCATTCCTGGGGTGCTAAACCCCGTACCTAGGGCGTCGCAGTAGTCCATAATTCTTCACGATAGTCCACGGTAGTCCTCGATAGTCCACATAATCCACGGTAGTCCACATAGTCCACGGTAGTCCACAACACTTCACGGTAATCCACGGTAGTCCACAACACTTCACGATAGTCCATGGTAGTCCTCGGTAGTCCGCATAATCCATGGTAGTCCACATAATCCACGGTAGTCCACATAACCCACTGTAGTCCACATAGTCCACATAATCCACGGTAGTCTACGATAGTCCACATAGTCCACATCATCCACGGTAGTCCATAGTCCACATAATCCACGGTAGTCCACATAATCCACATGCCATATCTGGCGTGCTAAACCCCGTACCTAGGGTGTCACGGTAGTCCACAATAGTCTTCATGCCGTACCTGGCGTGCTAACCCCGTACCTAGGGTGTCGTAGTGGTCTGAATGTCGTATCTGGCGTGCTAACCCCGTACCTAGGGTGTCGCGGTGACGTCTCTGTACCTAGAGAGTCATAAATATCTAAATGCTAACCCCGTACCTAGGGTGTCGCGGTGACGTCTCCGTACCTAGAGAGCCACAAATGTCTGAGTACTAACCCCGTACCTAGGGTGTCGCAGTGTGATATCTCCATACCCGGAGTGCCGTACCTGGCAAAACTGATCTAATATCTCCATACCCGGAGTGCCGTATCTGGATGAACTGATACTGAACCAATGTGGGCCTTACCCCCAGCGTGCCATACCCATCAAGACTGATACTGACGCTAATGTGGGCCTCACCCCCAGAGTGCCATATTCGGTAAAACTGATACTAGTGCTAATATGGGCCTCACCACCGAACTGATGCTGATGTGGGCCTCGCCCCAAACTGATACTGATATGGGCCTCGCCCCCATACTGATACTGATGTGGGCTTCAGCCCTGGGATTCATTCCGTGGATTCATTCCAAATTCTGACGACGTGGGCCTTGGCCTTGGGATTCATTCCAAATTCTGACATCGTGGGCCTCGGCCTTGGGATTCATTCCAATTCGGACGTCGTGGGCCTCGGCCCTGGGATTCATTCCCTCGATTCATTCCAAATTCTGACGTCGTAGGCCTCGGCCCTGGGATTCATTCCCTGGATTCATTCCAAATTCTGACGTCGTATGCCTCGGCCCTAGGATTCATTCCTGGATTCATTCCAAATCTGACGACGCGGGCCTCGGCCCTGAGATTCATTCCAAATTCTGACGTCGTGGGCCTCGACCATGGTTCATTCCAAATTCTGACGACGTGGGCTTCGGCCCTGTGATTCATTCCCTGGATTCATTCCAAATTCTGACGACGTGGGCCTCGGTCCTGGGATTCATTCCAAATTCTGACGACGTGGCCTCGGCCTTGGGATTCATTCCAAATTCTGAAGACGTGGGCTTCGGCCCTGGGATTCATTCCAAAACTATGCTGATGTGGGCCTCGGCGCTAGGATTCATTCCTGAAACTGATGCTGACAATACGGGCTTCAACACTGGGACTCATCCCTAAACGACTACTGGTATGGGCCTCGACCCCAAACTGAAACTGATGTGGGCCTCGCCCCCATACTAACACTGATGTGGGCCTCACCCCAGAACTGATACTGATATGGGCCTCGCCCCTGGGACTCATCCCCAAAACTACTACTCATATGTTGCAGATTCTGGTTGGCTTGTCTTTGCCGCTTTCTCTTTTTCTTCTTTGAAACCTGTGAATTCAAAACAAAACAAACACAAAAAGGAATGCAAAATATGTTACGTGCATGCATGCATGAATGAATGAATTTCCTATTCCGTTGGGTTAGGTCTTCCACCAGCTCTCCAGGTGATTGCTTAGTCTTTTCTCTAGTCTCATGACTCAATATCTTGTTATGTCCCTGATTCACGATGTGGTAGACTGGTCGCCCCCAGTCTTGGTTTAGCTTTCTATTCTCCACTGTTTGCAGTTGGTCAAGATGAACCACATGGTGGGGCCTTCTATATCATTATACTATATCACATGATATGAAATAGTCCCAATAGTTATACATATTATCGTCCTCGAGGAATGTCCAGTAATGAAACCAGAGAACATTCAAAACACTCAATGCAACTCAAATATGAGTTTTTGAATAAATGATCTATGCCAGTCTCAAAGTGTGTGTGTGCAAAGGTTCTTTCACAGCTTAATCCTTAGGTAAGCTAACTTGATGATTTCGTTTCAAAAATCGGGATTGATGGGTCAAACCAACCTAGATATCTCAATTATGTATGCGGTTGCTTTTCAGTGCTCAATGTGGTATGGTTTTCTTTCTTTTCCTTTGTCTCTCATTTTTCTTTTCATTTTGAAATTCATTTTTTTTTTCTTTTCTCTCTTTTTTTTTCTTTTCATTTTGTTTCATTCGTTGACACACCTACCCTTTAAGGTAGCATTTCTCTTCATGGTGGTCCTAATACTCACCCATGGGTAGCTTCACGCTTATTGGTTATAGGCGGTCTATTTTTTACTTTAGAGACTTTTCTTTTATTTTCAACCATACCACACATCATAACATAAGCAAATTAGGATAGACATCTAAGCAAACGGTCATTCACCGACCTACAATTTCTTCAACTAGTCACTTTGCTAACTACTCAGGTTTTCACCGCTAAGAACCATAATCAAGTGCTTAGAATCTAACATAGATCAATCACTCAAAGAATGAATAAAAGCACGTCAAGGGTTTATCGTTTCTAAAGTTTCACTCTAAAGCAATCAATTTCATCACCGGACTTTTGTCTAACTATCAAGGACTAAAAACAAACAACAATTTTTTCTCTCTTTTTCTCTCATTTTTTCTCTTTTTTCCTCTTTTTTTTTTCCTTTTCTTTTCATTTTTTTTCTCTGTTTTTTTATGAAGGCCCCCTAATGGTCTTTCTATCCTCGCCGTAAGGTTTTCTGTTTCCCGATTTCCTTTTCCTCGTTATCCATATTGTTAAACTCTTTTTCAAATCTCTCTTTTTTTTCTCTAACCCAACGAATATCTATGATGGCTTTTAAGACACGGGGTTAACATGATGCGTGTATGCATGAGATGCGTGCGATATATGAGATATAATATGCATGTGTTTATCAAAAGCATAAAGGGGTGGCTTCTATAGGATATACAACTATAGTTCACATGTGGGTTTACGGGAGCGCGGACAAAGGCTCTCGCTGACGAAGGTTTGCCCACAACTAGGACTCCCCACTCAAGGGTTCAAGCGACCAAGTGAGCGTACCCTTTTTATACCTTACGGTACGTGCCAACGAGTTATGGTGTGTGATTAACTGTCGAATGGATTTCCCGTTGTAGATTCCCCAGAGGGAGGGTGGAGCGAGACTCTCTTAAGTACCCAAGCCTCTTAGGCTCTTATCGCTTGGTGACTGGAATAAACAACGAGTCCTCCAAACTAGTCTATCACCACAAGCTACGGGTAATGATTATCAACCTACCTTCACAGCTTTTCCTCGAAAGGTAGTGAATGAAGGAAGACACCCAACCATCACCTAGCTTTAACAAAGCCTTTGATTAACCCCTTTCAACCCACTATAGACACGGTCAACTAAAGCACAAATCATAAACATCACAAGACATGATTTAGGGGCCGATTCTCTATCCCCAGTGGAGTCGCCAGACTGTAGGACACAGAACTTGGGCGACGCATGCTGTTCTAGGCTCGCGGCCTAGTTGAGAGTACAGAGTAGTCCGCAGGAACTAAACCGGAGAATAATGGAGTCCCCCCGGTGTGAACCGGGACAGAGATTTAAGGCCGCACTTACCCCTCGCAAGGGAAGACCTCAAACCGTTGGTTCAGAATGGTCCCTTACTTATGTCATTGTGATGATAAATTGTGCAATAATCAATCGCATCTACTCCATAATCATGTTCAAAGGTACTTAGATCTAATATGCTTCCGCTAAATAAATCTAATCTAAGTTTGCATGCTTGAAAGTAAGTCTTTAAACAACAAACACACAATATCACACATCGAACATATTGAGCCATCAAACCAAATAAACAAATAATTACTTAAACATGAATATAAACTAAACTAAACATCATGCATAACGAGTAAAGAAAAACATGCTTAAATAACATAATCATGCTTTAAAATAAATAACGGAACTAAATTAAATCATGCTTAAAATAATAAAAAAACAACCTAGAACTATGACATGCTCAAATACAAATTTGGATGAGACGAGATACGTGTATCTTAAGTGGTACGTGGCATTGTATCCCGAGTGCAGACCATACTACTGTCCATTCGGAATCAGCTATGGAATTTACGTCCGGGTTTCCATCCGATATACCACAAAAGGGAACACATGTCCCGTCCATCCAACAATCAAATCAAGCCTCAAATGACTCTCATGCAATTATATATCAAAAATAAATAAACTAAAAATAAAGGAGAGAAGTAAAAAGGTGCCCTCAGGTCTAACCTCTTTTGTCGATTTTTGGAAGGGCGAATGATCCGATACTTTTATGATTTGTTTACCATTGTTTTTCCTTGTTGTTTTGATACTCAGGCTGCTGTTTTAAGTCCGTTTCACTGCCGTTTTGCTGCTGTATTTCAGGTCGCTGTTTTGGTCGATTAGTGGATTATTTTGGGTGATTTGGGAGGCCAAAGGGGTGCAGTTTTTGGTGATGTTTAGGGGGTTTTGTGCAGTTTTTAGTGGAGTTTTAGGTGTTTTGGGGACTGTTTTGAGGGCTAAAATTACTGCAAAAATGATCAGGCCAGTGGGCTGATTTGCGGCAGTAAATGTGCAGTGCAGTGAGTGTTTTTGGGACTGTTTGGGCGTGAATTGAAGGGCAGTGTGTGGAGGATGTTCTGTGCGACTTTTAGGGGTGTGCAGGGGACTGTTTTGGCGTGGTTTAGGGGCTGTGAAGGAGGTTGAAGATGCGGCAAAGAGGGTTGTGTTTAGGGCTTGGGCGTGAATGGTGCAAGGGTGAAGGATAATGCACGACAATGAAGGGTATTCTTGGCTTGATGATTCGGCAATGGAGGCTTGAAGGGGAACTTTGGGGCGTGCAAGGGAGGCTTAAAAGAGTGCTTTAGGCGTGCTTGAGGGATATGTGAGCGAGCCAGGGTTTGAATGTGTGGAGAAGGGTTATTTTTATAGGCAAAAGGAGAAGGTTTACCTTGTTAGAGAATGAATAGAATTTGTGTATTAATTGGGGATATCTTTTAATTTAGAATGTGATAAGGAAATCTTTTAATTTTGGGAAGTGATTTATGTATTTTAGGAAAGAGATTTAATTTAATTTGTGATTTAATTTTAATTTGTGATTTTAATTTAATTTAATTTAAGTTTAATTTAATTTGTTTTAATTTAATTTGTGACACGTATTTTAAATGTTTTAATTATTTAATTTGTGAGATGTGTTTTTAAATGTTTTAATTATTTTTGAATGTGATTTAATGGGTTTGGTGTGTTTTAAAATAGAGGTCCAACAAGCGAACCCGAAGCGAAACAAGCGAGTTAAATCCGACCAAATGCTAATTTCCAACATTGCCCTTCCGACGTCCATGTCCCGCGGCTTTCACAATCAAAGAGGTAGTGTCTCCATACGAGACTCATCATCGAGACTTACATGTAAAAATTCAGTGCCTACAGCTGGGCATACGTTTGGTTGATACCAAACTGGAATCCAAATCAGATAAGTGCCTAATTATAGATTATCCTAGGGAAACCAAAGTATAGTACTTATACAACTCACAAGAGAACAATTTTAATTGTTGCATGCCATGCGGTTTTTCCTTAGAGGAATATCGATATACAGTAGTAAGTGAGAGGATAGTAAAACTCGATTAAAATCAGAGTGATATTATTCATGGCACCGAATCCTATTGGAACATAAATAGTTCATCAAGGATGTAACTATACCAATAATCTTCGAATACACAAGAACCACGTAAGTCGAAGAGAGTCAGAAAACAACCTGGGGTATGGGTTTCTAATCTCACCTCATAAAGATGTCAATCTTTTGGGGAATACCAACCGACTACGTATGAGGAAGTGATACAAGGTATCGACTCCCTATTATGGCAAAGTGCCATGATGTCAGAAATAGATTCCATGTATACCAATTATGTTTGGATACTAGTTGTTGTACCGTAAGACATTATGTCTATTGGTACTATATAAGTCTTCAAGGAAGACATACATGGATGGCAACATACCAACGTACAAAGCTGGGCTTATAGCGAAAAGGTATCGTTATCAACATTGTGTCGATTGCGATGAAACCTTTCACCTGTTGCCACGTTAAATCCATTTGGATAATGCTTGCTGAAGCTGAATGTTTCATTTATGAAATATGACAATTGAACAGGAAAATCGCTTTCCTGAAAAGGAAACCTTTTGGAGGATGTTTACAATATCCTGACGGTTTTATCGTACTGAAACTAGCAAACAAGGTTTGCAGGTTATTCGATCCATGTTTGGATTGAAGTAAGCATTAGGTTCTTGGAACTATCGTTTTGATGTAATCATAATGGTGTATTATTTGATTCAAAACGAAACTGATTCTTGTGTATATAAGGAGGTTAGTGGGAGCCCACTGAAAGTGACTGTCCTAAATAATGATGATATGTCATTTCTTAGAAATGATATTCCCATATTACAATCGGTGAAAGCTTGGCTTTCATGAAAATTCTCCGTAGAATTCTTGGGGGAAATAACCTTTTAACAGTTTAATGTGTCCCAGATAATATGAGTCTTGTTTAATGTGTCACAGATAACATTGCCACATATAAGTCTTATCTTATCAAATCAATTTGAGCTATATGTTTGTCATGTTATATGTTTGAGATTTATTTATATTCAAAATATAAATTCTGTTATTTACATCTAATGTACTTATCTCAATATCATCTTTATAAAATAAAACACTTTAGTGTTTTAGAATATAAAGGTATGCTCGCAACGAGTTATACTCGATATAGAGATAATGTTTCTAGTCAAACTAGTTACATTTTAACAGTTTCCTAATTTAAGTACACACCCAAAAGGTAGTTCCTAAACTTAGATTTCTACGGATAAAATAGCGACTAACGTCCCGTTTCTGACTCGTAGATATATCTCATCTGAAGTCAGTATCCTGCTTATCAGTAGATTCTGCACATCAGTACATATATATGTACCACATCCAGTATCTAAAATCTAATTTTAACACTAGTAGTGAACATGTTTATGAAAATTATGGTTGAAGCCGTAGCCTTGCACCTCTTTACTTCCTTCATGTCTGGCTTATCCATACGGCAGTCACGCTTCAGTGACCCCGTTTGCCACAGTTTAGGCAGACATCTTGGGATATGTCCTTTGTCCTCCTAGAAGACTGTGATGATTTTGCCTTTGCCCTTTTCCACATAGCCCGAAGCCTTTGGCCAAGCCTTGGTATTCTGGGATGTCAAAGTAAGATGCCCCTCGCGATTCTTGCCCTTTTGCAAACTTTGGATTTGTATCCTTGAGCATAGCCATTAACTCTCCAAGAGTTTTCTATTGCAATTAATGCTTCTAAGATCTAAGTATAGACATCTGAAGATCCTTCACTTTCAACATCATGGTTTAAAGATCTAATCCTTAGTTATGATGACGAAATTAAGAAGTCATTATGACAAGGACAAATGATTAAGTACTAAAGTTATCATCACATGAATCTTCCAAAGATCATGCTCTACTATTTGCTTAACTCCGGGCTTAGGCATGAGATGTCATTTTATCAAATAAAATAACTTCTCGGTTCCAGGGCTATTCTGAGGTTTTATTGTCAATCTGAAAATTAAACCAGTTAAATACATTTTCATCCAAGATTATGTTTTAAATGCTCAATCTTTCAATTTATCTCGATTCTAATAGTCCAACTATGTAATCAACGATTTCAGGTACATTTAATATAATGATTACTATAGTATAACTATATAATCAACTGTTGGGTTTCTCTAAGGTCCCAAGGATCATTTACAAGCAATGAAACAAAATGTGAATACTCGTAGCATGGCAGAATCATACTTACAATGATCGGATTGGATGCATCGAAGAAAATCTTTTTCCTCATCGTTGGTGAAGCTCACGACAATGGCCTTCATTTGTGTTCTTCAAGCTTCAAGCTTCATCAATGGATTCCAAGCTCAAGGATGGGTTTCCCTATCACCTTGTATAACCCTTATGGTGTGCTAGCACAAAGTTTTCTTCATTATATCTCTCGGCCAAGCCAAGATCATGAAGAAAAATTAGTTTAAAAAACCAAAATGAGAGAAGAGAGAAAAGGCCTCCATGGCCGAGAGATAGGGAGAGGGAGAGAAGAGTGTCTGTTGTTATGTTGGTTAAGTGTATCTAATACACTTGTTTGAATTTCCAAAATTCAAATAATGAAAAGTCAAATACCAAAAACATAAAATAATGATTTATGTCTTTCAACACATCAACATCTATTACTATTCACACCACTTATGAATAGTGACTGGTGTCAATCACCCAAAGTGAAAGACATCTATCACTTTATTGACGAATGTTATGATGCTAGATATGACTTGCGGGTCCCACTTCGATTCTACATGCGAATGGTTCCGCAAACACTCACGGGCTCGGATTCGCTAATTCTGAATTAACGAATTTTCCGTTGCGTCGTAGTTAAATCTAATTTAATTAAATAATTATGTCTAGTAAAATTACTATTCTCGTCGCTAATGAATTAATTCTAAATTAACTCGTTCGCCCGAATTAAAATCTAATTCCAATTCCGCGTCGAAATTCAATTTCGTTTAATATATTGAATATATTAATTTTATCGATTAATTCCAAATTAATCGTTTTCTCTCTTCAAATAGTATTTTATCACGGATAAAATATCTCCGAAATTAATCCTAGATTAATTTTCTCCCTCATCTAATTAATCCCAGATTAATAAAGTGCAAGTCATACGTCATCGGTGAATCTTCGGGAGCGACCCTAGAGATCCCCGAATATGTTGGCAGTAAATACGATTATCAGACTATCCGAATACGTACGTACCTAGTACTACGTTTGTACCGATTACAAGACAAGATTGGCTTCTAGCAAAGCGACATTCCTACCCAATTCTCCAGAAATATGCTTACAGGAATAAACGATCTATATCAGGCGTAGTATACGTAGTATTGTGTATGTCGATCCAGTATCGGATGGTCACGTGCAAGGCCTGGGGCTGGAAATGTGTCTGTCCCGTATGAAGTACATATCAAATGTCTGGTAACTAGTCTCTATAATCAGATATACATGACCTAGTCATAATGTCCCGATAGCTGCAGCACATAAGAGAACAAGTTTCGTATCCTACGTGATCATCATCTCCACTATAACTGAAGTGATATTTCCATCTTAACATCACACCCAATACACTGTGATTCTCAATATACTCAGAAGAGGCATACACAGAACCAGTTAAAGTCCTGGACGATCGAAACCAAAGTATATTGATTGTCGCAAGTATTAGCGGTGCAAGTCTAATATTAAGACCAAATACACCTACCCTGAATTTAGACTTCCATAGACACATAATTATATTACCAATGGAATTCCGAGGGGGTCTATCCAGAGCGAAGCTGTTTTCCGTATCATCGGTAAAACACAACCTCCTATTACACTTGCATGAGTTTCCAACACTGAAATATATGATAACTATACCGTCATGCTCCCAAAACACGCACAAGTGTAATACTAGTCTAATCCGTATTATCGATGTCCAATCTCGATAATACTATGACTAGGGATATTTAATGATTAAATCTTCGTGGATTGATAATGTCTCATATCATCTCAATCCGAAACTAATCATATGGACCTTCTATCATTTGTACATCTTGGTGATCTAATCACAAATGATAAAAGAGCACTTTCCTTTATCACATAGTTAATTTGTACAACAACACCATGATCTGTACAAATAGTGACAATATGGTTCATAATTACCCAACAATCTCCCACTTGGTCTATAGCCAGTCACTCAGGTGCTTTACACCTGAACTATGTATGGGTGGCTCAAATTTCTACTGAGAAAACAGCTTTCGTCTACGGATTTAAAAGGTTATCGTCTGATGCGATTTATACGATCATCACATCGCCACGATGTATGATCCGACGAATCAGATGAAAATTATTTAAAGTATATATCTGGATCGTTGATGAGACCATTAATTCTTTAGCCTGTGCTGTAGCCTAGCATAGCTGCTAACAGAATCATTTCTAATCTAATTAGATTTATTTAGATCCAAGATGCTACTATTGCTGCTACAGTCGCAGTAAATTTCCACTTTTGTTGTTTATACGGTAACAATATCTTACATTGAAGATTTCCAGCTCACTGTTCCATTATTCAAACTTTATAGTACCTTTATTACGACTTACAGTCGTTTTTATTGGTTAAGAAACTTGCAGCAGTGAACCCAGTCACTTCAAGTTCTCATTCTCCATAGCTTAAGTCAGCATCCTTAGTTCATCTAAGAAACTAAAGGATTTTCTTACCATCAATCCAATGACTATCACTTGGATTGGTCTGATTTTCTTGAAAGCCAAGTTTTCACAGATTGTATTATGGGAATATCATTTCCAAGAAATGATATATTATCATTATTTATAGGATATTTACTGTTAGTGCGCTCCCACTAACCTTCTTATATACACAAGAATTATTTACGTTTTGAATTAAATCATACACCAACATGATTGCATCAAAACGATTTTTCCAAGAACATAATGCTTATATCAATCCATACATGGATCGAATAACCTACAAACCTTTTTTGGTAGTTTTAGTACGAAAAAATCTTTAGGATGTTGTAAACGTCCTCCAAAAGGTTTCCTTTTAAGGAAAGAGATTTTGACGTTCAGCTGCCATATTTCATGAATGAAACATGCAGCATCAGCAAGCATTATCCAAATGGATTTTCCATGGCAACAGGTAAAAGGTTTCATCGCAATCGACACAATATTGATAACGATACCTTTTCGCTATAAGCCCAGCTTAGTACGATGTATGTTGTCTTCCATGTATGTCTTCCTTGAAGACTTATATAGTATCAATAGGCACAATCCCCTACGGTACAACAACTAGTATCCAAACGTAGTTGGTATACATGGAATCCATTTCGGACTTTATGACACTTTGCCATAATAGGGAGTCGATACCTTGTATCACTTCCTTATACGTAGTCAGTTCGTATTCCTCAATAAGATTGACATCTTTATGAGGTGAGATCAGAAACCCATACCCCAGGTTGTTTTCTGACTCTCTCCGACCTATAATTCGAATACAGTCCAACTATTTTAAAACAACGATTAAATATTAGTCCAACTAATATGTTTATTTTGACGAATATTTGAAATGAGCGCGTATGGCAAGTATCTAAATGAAATTGCAAATTTAATACTTGCCTCCCACTATTTTTCGGCGAGCCTCTAACCCTCTATCGAGTACTCAGGAAACCTTGTTTCCTAGTGGGCTAGGATCCCGTTAAATAACACACAATCTTGACTTTGGCCAACAAATTGTATGATACTTAACTAGGTAGATCTCTAAGATCAATTGGATCCAATCCAATTCCTAGATCCAGTAGGTGGACATCTAAGTCCGAAACATATATCTTATATATGCCAATATATCCAATATATTACCTAACCTATTTCCTCTGAATCAATTAAGCCTTGGCTTTGGCACAACAAGCTTAATGATCCCAGTTAAGCGGAACCCATTGACCTTGGAAAGCTTCGTAATCGATGTCGATGGACAAGAATTGATCTTGACTTTGGCTAACAAATCACAACTTGGACAAGACACCGATATGGAATAAAGCCTTCATGATTCAAACACATCCGCGACGGACAAAGGTCTTGACTTTGGCCAACAAACCAATGTCAGTCTTGAATCTTGAGTAAGAACCACTCAATGGAAGGAAAAATGCTTAATATAATTTGAGGGTTTTTCGCGTGCAAATTGGCAACCAATTTGTTATATTTGTTAAGATCTCATCATCATACACCCTTAAACATGTATTCTTCAAACATATAACATGACAAATAAATAGCTCAAATTGAGTAAATCAAATGAGACTTATTTGTGACATTTTCATCTGGGATGCATTAACAAGACTCGTATATCCACACATACGAAGAGTGGATACTTGGACGGAATTTGATTCTAATTCAAATGATGTCTACGAATCTAGTTTAATTAGGCAAAGTGCCTAAAACACCTTTTACTTGGTAAAAGTGTAAGTGCCACCAATCTGTTAGCCCTCGTTCATGGTGACGTAAGTGGGCCCATGTCTAGCTAGGCTAGAGATGGATATGAGTACTTCGTAACCTTTACGGATGTGACATCGCGTTACTGTTATGTGTATCTTATGAAACATAAGTCAGAAACTTTTGATAAATTCAAAAAGTTTCGACACGAAGTATGAAAACATACTGATAAAAGTATTATAACATTGCGGTCAGACCATGATGGACAATACTTAAACAGATGAGTCGCTTTGAGCTACCAATTTCCTTCTGAGGATACGCATTAAACAGTGCAGTACTTATTTTGAATAAGGATTCGTAAAATCTGTTCGACAGACTTCATATTAGATATGGACAGGAAAGAAACTGGGTTTCTTATTCCTGAAGATATGGAAATGCTGGGTATATGTTTGGATGGTACCAAACTAGAACCCAAATCGGATAAGTGCCTATTTGTAGGTTGTCATAGGGAAATCAAAATATAGTACTTATACAACTCACAAGAGAACAAGGTAATTGTTACTCTCCATGCGGTGTTCCTAAGAGGAACTCTGATAAGCAGTGGTAAGTGGGAGGAAAGTAAAACTTGATGAAAATTAGAGTAATACTGTTACAAGCATCGACTCCTTCATGGAGAACAAACTGTTCATCAGGGATGAAACCGTACCACAATCTTCGAATACACAAGAACAACGTAGGTTGGGAAGAGTTAGAAAAATAACGTGGGAGGTATGGGTTTTTTGATCTCACCTCATATGATATCAATCTTATTGAGGAAGACAAACCGGCTATGTATGAGGAAGTGATACAAGATATCGACTCCTTTTATGGCAAAGTTCCATGAAGTCCGAAATAGATTCCATATAAACCAACCAAGTTTGTACACTGGTTGATGTACCAGAAGGCATTGTGCCTATTGGTACTATATGAGTCTTCAAGGAAGACATACATGTATGACAACATACAAATGTACTTAGTTAGGTTTGTATAGAAAGGGTATCGTCAACGATATAGTTTCGACTACGAAGAAACTCTTTCACCTGTTGTCATGATTAAATTCATTTGGATAATGCTTGCTATAACTGCATATTTCGTTTATGAAATATGACAACCGGATGCCAAAACCACTTTCCTTAACGGAAACCTTTTGGAGGATGTTTATATACATCCTGACGATTTTGTCGGGCTAAAACATGTAAACAAGGTTTGCAAGTTAAATCGATCCATTTATGGATTGAAGCAAACATTGTGTTTTTGGAACCAGCGTTTTGATGTAATCATAATGGTTTATGATTTAATTCAAAATTAAAATAATTCTTGTATATATAAGAAGGTTAGTGGGAGTGCACTGACAATGAATGTCCTATAAGTTGATGATGTATTGATTCTTAGCAATAACATTCCCATAACATAATCAGTGAAAGTTTGGCTTTCATGAAAAATTCTATATGGAATACTTGGGAGAAGCAGCTTTATTCTAGGATTGAAGATCGACTGGGATAGATCTAGAAAATTGCTAACACTCTCTTCGTGTTCGTACATTTTGATATGTAAGTGTCCTGATGTCTTATCTGCTTTGAGCATATGTAGACGCTATAAGGGCAATCTAGGTGATGGTCACTGGATTGATGTAAAGAACATCCTTGAGTATCTTGGATGAACCAAGGATGCTTTCTGAGAAAATGGGGAAAAGTGAACCTGAAGTGACTGGATTCACCGCTGTAAGTTTCCAAACCGATAAAAATGACTATAAGTCGCAATAAGGGTACTATATAATTTGAATAACGGAACAGTGAGCTGGAAATCTTCCAAGCAAGATACCGTTGCCGAATAATAACAAAAGTGAAACATTGCTGCAGCTGAGGCAGCAATAGAAGCATTTTGGATATATATAATCCTAATTGGATTAGGAGTAAGTCTAATAGTAGCTGGGCTAGACTACAACACAGGTTAAAGAATCACGATCTCATCAATGATCCAAGTATGTACGTCAACTAATTCATCTGATTCGTTCGATCATACATCGTGGTGATGTGATGATCGAATAAATTGCATCAGATGATAACCTTGTAAATCCGCTGACGAAAGCTGTTTCTCAGTAGAAGTTTGAGCGACCCGTACATAGTTCAAGTGTTAGACACTTGAGTGATTGGCTATAGGCCAAGTGGAAGATTAATGGACAATTATGACCCATAGCATCACTATTTGTATAGAACACGGTGTTGTTGTATAAATTAACTATGTGACAAAGGAAATTGCTCTTTTATCATTTGTAATTGGATTACCTGGATATATAAATGATAAAAGTCTTTATGATTAGTTTCAGATTAATAAGATATGAGACAATATTAATCCATAAAGGTTTAATCATTAAATATCCCTAGTCGTAGTATTATCTAGATTGGACATCGATAATGCGGAATAGGCTAGTATTACACTTGTGCCTGTTATAGAAGCGTAACGACATAGTTCTCATATATTTGGGTATTAGATACTCATGCAAGTGTAATAGGAGGTTCTATTTACCGATGGTACGGAAATAGCTTCGTTCTGGATAGACCCCTCGGAATTCCATTGGTAGTATGACTATGTGTCTATGGGAATCCGAATCAGGGTAGGTGTATTTGGTCTTAACCTGAGACTTGCATCGCTAATACTTGCGACAATCAATATACTTTGGTTTTGGTCGTCCAGGGCTTTAACAGGTTCTGTGTACGCCTTTTCTGGGTATACTGAGAATCGTAGTGTATTGGGTGTGATGTCAAGATAGAAGTATCACTTCAGTCATATGGAGATGATGATAACACATTGATTACGCCCAAATATGACTCGCGGTTATCGCAGTACAGTTGGGGTGTCGATTCCACAGAGAGATGGTTACAGGAACTGATTCACTCAAACAAAAACGTTAACGGTAACTTAATAAATAAAACGATAAAAATTGGTAATTAAATTTAAGATAAATAAAATAATGAACAAATATTAAAAGATAATGGCAGAGAGATATGACAAAGCTTCGGGAATCCCTCTTGCATCGAACTCTTATATTTAGTTATTGATTCATATTATTACACAATTGAAGGTTTCACATCCCAAACCAACAATCGGAAGATACTCAATTCTACGCATATTCAAATTCTAAGGTAATTAATGATTATTTTCTCTATGTTAACAGCATACAAAAGCCATCGTTACGAGCTATCTAACGTCGACAATATACCCTCAGGCAATACTGCAGCAGAAGACCAACACGCAAAACAACTTTACCAGTCACAATTAAATCCGCAAACCACACATAGAAGAAGCATGACTGGATCGATATGGGATTTGACAAAATATAATTTCTTGATTAATAAATCGAAAAATAATAGAAAATAATAAACATTAATTTTATTAAACGATAAAAAGGTTCGTAGGAATCAAAAACATAAATAATAGAAATCTAACACAAGAGTTCATCCCTAGCTTTGCCTGGGAGATTAGTTCCGCATGCTGGATGAAGAAATAACAGAGATAGGATGGTGAATTATCGGATGAATCATTGTTTCTGATCCCAGGAATTTGCACAGCTCTGATTTCTTGTTGTTTATGCGCATAGAGCGCTGCTTCACGCCAACAGCCTCTCTTTTGTGTTTTGGACGAAGTCTTATATTTATAAAAGTATCAGGGTGTCATTAGGATTTCAAAAAACCCTAAAATTTGAGTCCTGGAACGCGTAGGATTTCTTCCCGTAGCGCTGAAGCAATATGAGTGGCGCCTGGGCGCTAAACTACCTGGATTATGTATGGCAGGATCTCGTACTGGAGGCGCCAAGGCACCTGGCTTCCATTGGCGCCTTGGCGCCACCTTGCTTTGCAAATTGAGGCGCCATGTCGCCTTAAGTGCTGCACTGGCGCCATGGCGCCAATTTACTTTATGATTATGGCGCCTAGGCGCCATGTGTGTATTTTGGTGGCGCCATGGCGCCATATCCTCTGCTCGTCCTGTGTGTTCCCAAGGGTTCCCAAAATACTTGTAAAATTCCCGGATCCATGTATTAATATTCCTACGAATAAAAATCACTAAATTAGTGTAAATAATAAACATTTTTAGTTAATATAACAATTGAAATTATGTATTAAAACATAAAATATATATCTAAATGTTTAACAATAAGCTTAGATGAATGATGTTCTAATGTACATTTTCATGCACTTATCACAACCCCCAACCAGCTTATTGCTAGTCTCTAGCAATTCAAGCGTAAAATAAAATGAAAATTAAATAAAGAAACTATCTAAGCCACTTTCATAGGGATCACGATTGCATTTAGCGTATGCAACAAGCCTTTAAACCCCTAGGTGTCCCTAGTGGACGAGTTATAGTCTCGTGAGGGCTTACAGCGACGATACCCACAACGTCATCCAAAACATACAATCATGCAAAAATAAAAATTAAAAATTAAATAGTCCCAATAGTTTCACATAAGTTTGTCCTCAGAGAATGCATAGTAATGAAACAAAAGAACTTTCAAAGTACTCAACGCAACTCAAGTCTAAATCTTTGAATAAATCATCTAGGCTAGACTCAACGTGTGTGTGTGCTAAGGTTCGTTCACAGCTTTATTCCCAGGTAAGCCAACTCAATGATTTCGTTTAAAAATCGGGGTCGATGGGTCTAACCAACCTAGATATCTCAATTAAGCTCCGTAGTTGCTTTTTATGTGTGCTCAATATGGTATGGTTGTTTCTTTTCTTTCTCGTCTCTTGTTGCTATTTCTTTTGAATTTTTCTTTCAACACACCTACCCTTTAAGGTAGTATTTCTCCTCATGGTGGTCCTAATACTCGCCCATGGGTAGCTTCACGCTTATCGGTTATAGGTGGTTCAATATCTTTCTTCAGAGACTTTTTCTTTTATTGCAACTACCTTACGTCATAACACAAGCAAATCAGGATAGATATCTAAGCAAACGGTCATTCATCGACATACAATTTCTTCAACTAGTCACTGTATTAACTACTCAGGCTTTCACTGTTAAAAACCTATAATTAAGGGCTTACGAGTCTAACATAGATAAACTACTCAAGTCATCAGATAAAAGTGTATTAAATGACTTATCGTTTCTAAGATTTCACCCTAAACAAACAATATCATCATAGGAACTATGTTTAACTATCAGGGACTTAAAACAAAACAAAATAATAATAATAATTTTTTTTTTTTGTATTTATGACAGGTATTATGCATGCGCATGCATACACCCCCACACTTAAAACTTGCATTGTCCTCAATGTAAGATATATAAAAAAAGGATTAAGGAACAACACTACCAGGTGCGGAGTTTATCAGGTTCCTGCTGGCGAGACTTTGGTTGTGTGGATGTGTATGTTGCGCTAACTCCTGCATAAACACTTATGTAAAATAGAAAAATAAACATGCAGTTAGCACACAATAAAATAAAAATAAAATGAATAAAATAAAATAAATGTAGATGCAAGGGTTGCCTCCCCGCTAGCGCTAAGTTTAACGTCTTCAGCCAGACGCAAACACTCAAGTTGTCATGGTGGTTTCCATCTAGCATACTGATGAAGACACACGAGGGAATATTTGTCTAGCTGTGGCAGTTTATCCACTGATCCTCCATGGTCTGGTGGCTGAAATTTGGTACTGCACATAAAGAAAGATTCGCTCAATGTTCTTTTTAATCTCACAGGTATCATCTTTAAATGAGCATTAACTCTCATTTTTCTCATTTTTTGGTTCTTTGGGACCAGTTTCAGTTCAGGGGGGTTTGATTCAGGTTGTAGAGACGTTGTTCCTGGTAGGACTGTTTCTAGCATGTATGAGTAATGACACTCACCCTCACCCTGTGGTTGTTTCTCGACATGAAAACTGTTAAGTTCTTGAGGAAAGGGTACCCTAACTGGGAAATATGACACTTGTTCTATCTGAGATATGTTAACTCTATTATCCTTAGGGTCACCTATAGTGTTGGAAGTATTTTGCATCCCTACCTCTTCGCCGCTCCTAGTGACTATGACATTAACACCTCTTATACTGGATACCTCATGATTAGCCTGTGTCATGTGCTGACCTAGTGGATTAGGTTGAGTCGGTGATGAGAATTTTCCTTGTTCTTGTACACTCAGGATATTAGTCAATTTAGAGATTTGACTCTTAATTTCCATTTGGTCTTCAGCTACCTGAACTATCAACTACTAAATCCTTTGATTTGTTTTATCCTGGGCTTCCACAATCACCTTCTGGGCTTCCACGAATGCTTGCCAGGTATCCTCTAAAGAATTTATAGGAATAATAGGTGTGTAACAATGTGAGGTACTGTAACTTATGGGTGGTGGTGTTTGACTCGGCTGATGAGACTCTTGCTTCCAACTAGGATTGGGATGGTTCCGCCAACTAGGATTATAGGTATCTGGATATGGTGTATAAGGCTTCTGGTACATCCCTAAAGTATTGTAGTTTTCCTCATTTGTACTCCTCATCTCACCGTACACGGGACACTCTTGGGATTCTAGCTGGGCTACTGAATGCATTGTCTTACTGTCTTTGGCTATTAAGGCTCCTATCTGTCTAGTTAACAGCTCAACTTGTGTCTTAAGGCTATCCTCTTCCTTAAAGTGTTGTAAGCTTCTGCTAGAATAAGTGTGTGTCCTATCAGTGCTATCTACGACATTGGGTCCAGTCCAAGTATGTGATTTCATAGCTAGGTCATCTAAATACTCAAGCGCCTCATCAGGGTCCTTTTGAATGAACTTACCATTGCACATCGTATCAATGAATTGGCGCTCCCTAGGGGTCAGTCCATCATAGAAATAACTTACTAGACGCCAACTCTCATAACCATGGTGGGGAAAACTAGCTAACAACTCTTTATACCTCTCCCACGTTTGGTAGAGGGTCTCACTGTCTCTCTGGGAGAAAGTGGAGATTTTTCTTTTCAGGGCATCTGTCTTATGGTGTGGGAAATATTTGTCTAAGAATGCCCGGGTCATCTCGCCCCACGATCCTATTGACCTAGGTCTTAAAGAATACAACCAACTCTTAGCTCTATCCTTAAGGGCAAATGGAAAGAACTAAGTCTAATTGTGTCAGTGGTTCCAAACCGGTCATGGAAGGTCGCTACTACCTCTTCAAACTCTCTAATATGCACGTAAGGATTTTCGTTCTCCAAACCATGGAAGGTTGGGAGATACTGTATCATTTCAGGCCTAAAGTCTATATGTGGTGCATTAGGAGGAAACATGATGCACGAAGGTGTAGCTGTGCGAGTTGGGTGGCGGTACTCTTCAAGAGTCCTCCCAGGTTGTCTCTCGTATTTACTCATGTTATGTGCGCTAGACGCGGATGGTGAAAAAAAAGGATTTTCAAATATGTTCTCAAAATCTGTGCTTACTTCCTCAGTTCTAACAAATCTACCAAATCTATCCATACGTCTAGACATGCAATTGAAGCTCAATTAATGCGATAAATAAAATAAAAATAAACAAATAAAAACAAAAAAACAAAAAATAAACTAAAACTTAAAATTTAACTAAACTAAAACAGAAATAAAACAACTAAAATAAATATTAAAGTAAAAGGCTAGAAAAAAATAAAAAGAATTAATTAAAAATAAAAATAAAATAGAATGCTGATAATAAAAAAAAATGAACGAAGTTACCGCTTCGTTATTGACTTAGCAAACCTGGTCCTTTTGCTTGTAAACCGTCTCCCCGGCAACGGCGCCAAATTTTGATTACGCCTAAATATGACTCGCGGTTATCGCAGTACAGTTGGGGTGTCGATTCCACAGAGAGATGGTTACAGGAACTGATTCACTCAAACAAAAACGTTAACGGTAACTTAATAAATAAAACGATAAAATTGGTAATTAAATTTAAGATAAATAAAATAATGAACAAATATTAAAAGATAATTGCAGAGAGATATGACAAAGCTTCGGGAATCCCTCTTGCATCGAACTCTTATATTTAGTTATTGATTCCTATTATTACACAATTGAAGGTTTCACATCCCAAACCAACAATCGGAAGATACTCAATTCTACGCATATTCAAATTCTAAGGTAATTAATGATTATTTTCTCTATGTTAACAGCATACAAAAGCCATCGTTATGAGCTATCTAACGTCGACAATATACCCTCAGGCAATACTGCAGCAGAAGACCAACACGCAAAACAACTTTACCAGTCACAATTAAATCCGCAAACCACACATAGAAGAAGCATATGACTGGATCGATATGGGATTTGACAAAATATAATTTCTGGATTAATAAATCGAAAAATAATAGAAAATAATAAACATTAATTTTATTAAACGATAAAAAGGTTCGTAGGAATCAAAAACATAAATAATAAAATTTAACACAAGAGTTCATCCCTAGCTTTGCCTGGGGATTAGTTCCGCATGCTGGATGAAGAAATAACAGAGATAGGATGGAGAATATCGGATGAATCATTGTTTCTGATCCCAGGAATTTGCACAGCTCTGATTTCTTGTGTTTATGCGCATAGAGCGCTGCTTCACGCCACCAGCCTCTCTTTTGTGTTTTGGACGAAGTCTTATATTTATAGAAGTATCAGGGTGTCATTAGGATTTCAAAAAACCCTAAAATTTGAGTCCTGGAACACGTAGGTTTCTTCCCGCAGCGCTGAAGCAATATGAGTGGCGCCTGGGCGCTAAACTCCCTGGATTATGTATGGCAGGATCGCGTACTGGAGGCGCCAAGGCGCCTGGCTTCCATTGGCGCCTTGGCGCCACCTTGCTTTGTAAATTGAGGCGCCATGGCGCCTTAAGTGCTGCACTGGCGCCATGGCGCCAATTTACTTTATGATTATGGCGCCTAGGCGCCATGTGTGTATTTTGGTGGCGCTATGGCGCCATATCCTCTGCTCGTCCTGTGTGTTCCCAAGGGTTCCCAAAATACTTGTAAAATTTCCGGATCCATGTATTAATATTCCTACAAATAAAAATCACTAAATTAGTGTAAATAATAAACATTTTTAAGTTAATATAACAATTGAAATTATGTATTAAAACATAAAATATATATCTAAATGTTTAACAATAAGCTTAGATGAATGATGTTCTAATGTACATTTTCATGCACTTATCACACATGGATACAGAATTGGTACTCTAAGTGCTATAACCATCGGGAAGTATGACTTGGTCATGACTTTCCGATCATAAAGAGACTAGTTGCTAGTGATACGATATATGCTTCGTACGGGGCAGACACAACTCCAGCCCCAGGCCTTACATGTGACATCCGATACTGGATCGTAATACGTAATATTACGTATACTACGCCTGACAAAGATCATGTATTCTGTAGAAGAATATTTCTGGAGAATTGGATAGGCACGGTGCTTTGCTAGAGGCCAACTATGTCTTGTAAATCGGTAAATACGTGGTACCGAGTACGCACGTATTCAGATAGTCCGATAATCGTATTTACTGCCAACATATCCAAGGATCTCTTGTGTCGCATCCCAAAGATTCACCGATGATGTTTGACTCGAACACTATTAATCTGGGATTAATTTAGAGAGAGAAAATTAATCTTGGATTAATTATCAGAGAAAGAATTAATCTATGATTAATTGCGTCGAGAATTTATCTGGGATTAAATTCGTCGAGAGGAGAGAACACGATTAATTTGGAATTAATCGGTAAAATAAATTTAATAGTTAAATTAGATTTTACTGTTTAATTTATTTAAATGGGCTACATAATATATTATATATATTAATTGAAATCGGATTCAACGGAAAATTAAATTGGATTTTAATTTTAGCGAACGAATTAATTTGGAATTAATTCACGAGTGATTTTCGTAATAATTTTACTGGAAATTATTATTTAATTAAATTGGATTTAATTATATCACAATGGAAAATTCGTTTAATCGGATTAAACGAATCCGAGCCCGAAGTGTGTTATGCAAACCCACTTGAATTTTGAATTTAAAGTGGGGCCCACTTCACTTACATCATTAGTCATTTTGGTGATAGATATGAGTGATGGATTTTGGTGGAATCTTATGAAACACTCAATAAATATTTAATTTTGGAAATTAATTTATTTCTCTCTCTCCCTGACATTTGGCCGATTGGCCTTACCTGTCTTTTGGCCGAGAGGCCATTTGCGTTTAAACTCATTATTGGCCGAAAGGCCATTTATCTTTTTGGCCGAAATTCCAATGAGTATTTTATTATTCTCTAACATTGCTTTTCTTTTAATAATAATGCCTTTGACTTCTTATTTATTTTTAAGGCTGAAAAGAATAAAAGACTTTATTGCTTTTTCTTTAAATGCCAAACAAAAAGTGCCTCTGATTGTCAGTGGGCAAAAAGGCTTCTATGACTTCATTAATTTTGCTTAGAAATGAAAAAGCTTTTCTCTCCATCTAATGGCGAATTGGCCTTTTGAAGGCTATTCTTTTTAGAATCGGCCAAATAGCTCCCTTGGCCGAATAGCCTTACTCTCATTTGGCCGAATTGGCCACTGTATTTCCTTGGAAGATTTGACTGATTTTTCCTTCTCTCTCGGGCAAATTTATTTCTCCTTGGGAGATAAAATTTGTTTCATTTGTTCTTATTAGCACATAAGGGAGTCAAATGAAGGTGATATGGATACTTACCCAAGAGCTTGAAAGCTTCAACATCCATGAAATATTTTGAACTCAACTGATCAATGTAAGTCTTCCGCAACTTATTTTTCATTTTTTATTCACACACGAATCACGCTTAGAGATCCCGTTGCATGTCTAGGACACTAATAGGTAGCACTAAAAGGAGTCTTCAAAGGTGATAGGGAAACTCACTCAAAGCTTGGAATCAACACTCAAAGCTTGGAGCTTGTAGATCTCAACTCAAATTTTTGAAATTCCAAACCGTTCATTGTAAGTTATTCCGCAACTAATAATGAATATATTCACACACATTCTTGCTTAATAGATCCTTGGCATGTTCTAGGAACACTAACAATGGTATCATGAGCCAACTTTAAGCTTGAATATTTTGAGGGTTCTTGAGACTTTAATTTGGGGCTTTTGTGTTTTGAGCATGATTTCTTCAAATTGATGGTTTATGCATGATTTGATTTGAGATAAGTTGATTGGATCAAAAATCACAAAAACCTTAGCTTGGCCGAACCCTCCCTAGCAGTGGACTGCACTTTGAATTATTTTTTTTTAACAATATTGGATGTGTTTAAATACATGATATAAATGTTGATTGTTGGTTTGATTAGATTGGAATCAAAGTCAATAATGTTTATGTTAAATTCAAAGAGCATGTTGAGCATGGAATGATATGTTTTGCTTCAATTTGTGTTGAGCATAAATTGATTAATTTATCATGATTAATTGATTAATTGGTGTTTTAGAAATATTAAGTTTGATTAATTAATCATGGCTAATACACTTTAATTATAATAATTATGATATTTGGAATATTAAAATTATAATAATTAGCTTTTAAATTTTATTTGGGCAAAAAGTGTGTATTTGGGCTTAATGGGCTTGGTTAGACCAATTTTGGTTTTGGCTTTTGGATTGGATCCAATTGGGCCCAAAAACCAATTCAATAAAGTCCAAATACATCACTTGGGCCTTTAAAGAATTTAATTAGGCCTAATTGGCCTAAATGGATTTGTTGGCAATAGGGTGATTCCTATTGGGCCTTGGAATTTTGGGTTTAATCCATTATGGCCAAAGCCCATGCCTTAAGAATCAATTAAAAGCCAATTGGACTTTAATTAAAATGACATTGGATGTTATTGGGCCTTTGAGACCCATCAAGATTGGATTTACAATCCAAGTCTTTAAGGAATATAAATAAATCTAAATGTTTAATTTAGAATTAAATTGGAATTAGTATTGAATACAAACAAATTAGATTTAAAGTTGTAGTTCGATATAATTCAAGAATACGTACTTAAAGTATTTATTCTTAAACGAGTTTGACTCGTGCAAATCAAATCATTATTTAAACATTGGATGGTCATTAATTCAAAGATTAATTAATTGGATTAGATTGATTGAATAATATGCTTTGTGTGAATACTTGAATGAGTTCTATGAATAATGTATATCAGATGAATAATAGAAGGGTGAGGGTAATTTTGGAAATTATTGTAATAATTTTAGAATTTATTAATTGGACCTGCGTGTCCAGCCTATTATCTCATTGCTTCTTTGTAATTCTCTTCTCACCAATTCCCCTCAATGTTAATGAGGTTTCTTTGATGTATTATGTAATTGGGTAGAAGTTAGAATAGTGCTAGCCGGGGAGAGGAAAAGTAGTGATTTGTTCTAGGAATAATTTGTGAGATATCCATCCACATATCATTATTAATTTATTTATCGCGCCTTATTATGCTTTTAGAATGAATGCTTAAGGGTGTATGATGAGACCTAATCAAAGATAATTAATTGGTTGCCAATTACGCGAAAAACCCTCAACAAATATTAAACGTTTTCCTTCCATTGAGTGATTCATTCTCAAGATCCAAGATTAGCATTGGTTTGTTGGCCAAAGTCAAGACCTTTGTCTATTGAGGATGTGTTTTAATCATGAAGGCTTTGTTCTATATCGCATGCCTCGGGCAAGTTGTGATTTATTGGCCAAATTCAAGATCACTTCTTGTTCATCGACATGGATTACGAAGCTTTCCAAAGTCAATGGGGCTTGACTGGAATCATTAAGCTTGTTGCGCCAAAGCCAAGGCTTAGTTGATTCAGAGGAAAAGGTTAGGCAAATATATTGGATATATTGGCATATATATTGTATATATATTTCGGACTTGAAGGTCCACCTACCGGATCTAGGAATTGGATGAGATTCAATTTATCTTAGAGATCTACCTAGTTAAATATCATACAGCTTGTTAGCCAAAGTCAAGGTTGTGTGTTATTTAACGGGATCATAGCCCACTAGGAAACTGGGTTTCCCGAGTACTCAACAGAGGGTCATAGGCTCACCGAAAATTAGTGGGAGGCCAGTACTGAATTTGTAATTTCGTTCAAATACTTGTCAAATACGCGCTTTCAAATTATTTCATCAATTATAAATATTCATTAGTTGGACTAATATTTTATTATTTTTCTTGTAACAGTTTGACTGTACCCATATATTGTAAATTGAATAGTTTGACTATTGCAATTAAGATGACATGAAAGAACAGTGTCAGAGACATCATCATGGGCGATAATGTCTTCAATGGCACAAACTTTTCTGATTGGGAAATGAATCTCAGGATTGTCTTGAGATCCGAGAAGTTACTCTACACTATAGAGAGACATCTTGGGCCTAAGCCCAGATCTGATCAGTTAGTTGAGCTAGAGCTTTGGAAGGCTCATAGCGATGATAACTCGACTGCTCAATCTATAATGCTTGCTGTTATGACTCAACAATTCCGTCATCAGAACAAGGGATTGGATCGCTATGAGATGATTGCGAAGTTGCATGATCTTCATCGATCTAATCTTAGATCGCAGAGATATGAGTTACAGAAGAAGCTCTTTCGCGCTCACATGTCAGATGATACATCTGTCGAGCACTATGTGTCGTAGATGATTGCTGACATCGAACAGCTGGGACAGATGTACATTGTCTTTGAGGCTGAGACTTCTATATATTTCATCTTATAGTCTCTGTCTGACACTTGGAGTGGGTTCACCATGAACTACAATATAATAAACCAAGATGATACCTTTGGAGAGTTAATATCCATACTGCGCGCAGCAGAAAAAAGGAGATCTTAAAGGGCAAGAAGAACAAAAGTGCACTTCGCTTCAACATCTCAGTCTTCGAGGGCTTGGCCCAAGGAGACTGGAGGTGTAAGAAGAATAAGAAGAAGAAGAAGAAGAAGAAGGGCAAGGCCAAATCATCAAAATCTTATGGGAAGTGTAAGGACAAATCCCAAGATCTATGTCTGCAGTGCGGGAAGTAGGGTCACTAGAAGTGTGACTGCCACGAGTACAAGGCACACATGAAGGAAATCAAAGCGGGCAAGGCACCGGCTTTAGGTATGTTTGTTATAGAAATAAACATGTCTACTACAAGTTTAAAAATTGAATTTTTGATTCTGGTTGTGGTACTCATATATGTACTGATGTGCAGGATCTGCAGATTAGTAGGAGACTGGCCTCATGGGAGATTGATCTGCGCATTGGAAATGGGACACGAGTCACCGTTTTGGCCATTGGCACTTTTGTTTAGAACTGCCCTCGGGGAATGTACTTAAACTTTCAGACTGTTATTATGTACCTAGTTTGACTAGGAATATTATCTTTGTATCTTGTTTGACCTAATGCGGGTATGTTGGGAAATCTCTAAGTCCCGAGGATCGATTCAAGCAGAAAAACTAAGTACGAATACATCAAGGAGTTGCGAAATACTCACAATGATCGGTTGAGCGATGTGGTGGACATCAAAAACTTTTTAAGCCCTTTGAAGTGCTCCAAGGCTCACGGCAGTCCACTATTTTTGGTCTCCATTTTTGGTCCAAGCTCCAAGCTTTTGGGTGGTGATTCCATGCTCACAAGTTGATTTCCCTATTACCTTTGTATGTCCTCATTTGGTGTACTAACACTTGGTGATTTTTGCCATAAAAATCACATTGCTTCTCCTCATTATGTCTCGGCAGTGAGCATTTTTGAAGAAGAAAAATTCAGCCCCTTGGGCGTGAATTGGGAGAGAAGAAGGAAGAGAGAGAGTGGTTTTTGTGTTGTATGTATAGTAATCGATTTTTCAAAAATCATATATACAATTTTGGCTTTCAAAAGTCAAACCAATAAAAGCCTTCAACCACTCCATCACTATTCACATCATTCAATCAAGTTGTCAAGTCACATCACTCAAGTGACAAGTGATTTGATGCTTGAAGTGACTTATGATTTGACGCTTGATTTGACTTACGTGCTGCACTCGAATTTGAAATGCGAATGCGCTCGCAAACAATCCCGGGCTCGGGTTCGCTAATTCCAAATTAACGAATTTTCCATTGCGTCGTAATTAAATCTAATTTAATTAAATATTCATGCCTAGCATAATTACTATTCACGTCGCTAACGAATTAATTCTAAATTAACTAGTTCGCCCGAATTAAAATCTAATTTTAATTCCGCGTCGAAATCTAATTTCATTTAATATATCGAATATATTAATTTAACGATTAATTCCAAATTAATCGTTCTTCTCTTTAAATGATAGTTTATCCAAGATAAAATATCTCCGTAATTAATCCCAGATTAATTTTCTCTCTCTACTAATTAATCCCAGATTAATTAAAGTGCGAGTCATACATCATCGGTGAATCTTCAGGAAGCGACCCATGAGATCCTCGGATATGTTGGCAGTAAATACGGTTATCGGACTATCCGAATATGTACGTACCTAGTACTACGTGTTACCGATTTACAAGACAAGGTTCGCTTCTAGCAAAGCGCCATGCCTACCCAATTCTCTAGAAACATGTTTACATGAATAAGCGATCTATATCAGGCGTAGTATACGTAGTATCGTGTATGTCGATCCAGCATCGGATGTCACGTGCTAGGCCTGGGGCTGGAATTGTGTCTGCCCCGTACGAAGCACATGTCGGATGTCTGGTAATTAGTCTCTATAATCGGATATACATGATCTAGTCATAATATCCCGATGACTACAGTACTTAAGAGTACTAGTACCGTATCATACGTGACATCATCTCCACTATGACTGGAGTGATACTTCCATCTTGACATCACACCCAATACACTATGATTCTCAATATACCCAGCAGAGGCGTACACAGAACCTGTTAAAGCCCTGGACGACCAAAACCAAAGCATATTGATTGTCGCAAGTATTAGCGTTGCAAGTCTCGGGTTAAGACCAAATACACCTACCCTGATTTCGGACTTCCATAGACACATAGTCATACTACCAATGGAATTCCAAAGGGGTCTATCCAGAGCGAAGCTGTTATCCGTACCATCGGTAAAAACAACCTCCTATTACACTTGCATGAGTATCCAATACCCAAATATATGAGAACTATGATATTGTGCCCTCACAATGCGCACAAGTGTAATACTAGTCTTTTACGCATTTATCGATGTCCAATCTCGATAATTCTCTGACTAGGGATATTTAATGATTATACCTTCGTGGATTGATACTGTCTTACATCATCTCAATCCAGGAACTAATCATAAGGACCTATTATCATTTATACATCTAGGTGATCTAATCACAAATGATAAGAGAGCAATCTCCTTTATCACATAGTTAATTTCTATAACAACACCATGATCTGTATAAATAGTGACGCTATGGGTCATAATTGTCCAACAGGGTACACTTTTGTATTCCAAAACATTGGCTGTTTTGTTTATAAAGATGATTTTGAGATATGTTCTGCTGATGCTAATAATGGTCTTTATATTTTGAATATAAATAAATCTCAAACATATAATATAACAAACAAAAGGCTTAAAATAAGCAACAAAGATGAAACTTATATGTGGCATTGACATATTAACAAGACTCGTATATCTACATTTTTGAAGAGTGGGTACTTGGACGGATTTGATCCAAATTCATATGACGTCTGTGAATCTTGCTTATTAGGCAAAATACCTAAATCATCTTTTAGCGGTAAAGGTGTACTTGCCACCGAACTGTTAGCACTCGTTTATAGTGACGTATGTGGGCCCATGTCTAGCCAGGCTAGAGGTGGATATGAATACTTCTTAACCTTTAAGGATGATGCATCACGTTATGGTTATGTGTTTCTTATGAGACACAAGTCGGAAACCTTTGAGAAATTCAAAGAGTTTCGACACGAAGTAGAAAAACAGACCGGCAAAAGTATTAAGATATTAGGGTCGGACCGTGGTGGAGAATACTTGAGCAATGAGTTTCTTGATTACTTGAAAAAGTATGGTATTCTTTCATAGTGGACTCCTCCCGGAACACCTCAGTTAAATGGTGTGTCCGAACGGAGAAACCGCACTTTATTGGATATGGTAAGGTCTATAATGAGTCACACAGAGCTACCTATTTCCTTCTGGGGATATGCCTTGAACAGTGCAATACTTATTTTGAATAAGGTTCCGTCAAAGTCTGTTCAACAGACTCCGTATGAGATATGGATAGGAAAGAAATCGAGTTTCTCATTCCTGAAGATTTGGGGATGCTGGGCATACGTTAAATGTTTAGAAGGTACTAAACTAGGACCCAATTTGGATAAATGCCTATTTGTAGGTTATCCTAGGGAAACCAAAGGATATTACTTTTACAATCCACAAGAGAACAAAGTATTTGTTGCTCTACATGCAGTCTTCCTTGAGAGGGAATTCCTTAATACAGTGGTTAGTGGGAGGAAAGTAGAACTCGATGAAAATCGGAGTGATACTGTTTCTGGCACAGAATCCTTAACCGAATAAGAACAGTTCATCAGGGATGAAACTGTACCACAACCTTCGAATACACAAGAACCGCGTAGGTCGTAGAGAGTCAGAAACCAACCTGGGAGGTATGGGTTTCTGATCTCACCTCATGTGGATATCAATCTTATTGAGGAAGACGAACCAGCTATGTATGAGAAAGCGATACAAGATATCGAATTATCTTTGTGGCAAGAAGCCATGAAGTCTGAAATGGATTCCATCTACACCAACCAAGTTTGGACACTGGTTGATGCACTAGAAGGCGTAAAGCCTATTAGTTGCAAGTGGATCTTCAAGAAGAAGATCGACATGGATGGCAATATACAAACGTATAAAGCTAGGCTTGTAGCGAAAGGTATCGTCAATGATATGGTGTCGATTACGATGAAACATTTTCACCAGTTGCCATGATTAAATCCATTCGGATTATGCTTGCTATTGCTGCATATTTCGATTACGAGATATGGCAAATGGACGTCAAAACCGCTTTCCTTAACGGAAACCTTTTAGAGGATGTTTATATGCAACAGCCTAACGGTTTCGTCGCACCAAAACTTACAAACAAGGTTTGTAAGTTAAATCGATCCATTTATAGATTGAAGCAAGTATCGCGTTCTTGGAACCAATGTTTTGATGAGATCATCAAAGAATATGACTTCATTCAAAACGAGGGTGACCCTTGTGTATATAAGAAGGTTAGTGGGAGCACACTGACATTCACTGTCCTTTATGTTGATGATGTATTACTTATGGGAAATGACATTCCCAAGCTACAATCGGTGAAAGCTTGGCTTTCATTAAAATTCTCCATGAAAGATTTGGGAGAAGCAGCCTATATTCTAGGAATAAATATCTACCGGGATAGATCTAGAAAGCTGTTTGGACTCTCCTAGAGCATGTACATTGATAAAGTGTTGAAGCGATTCAATATGGATCAGTCCAAGAGAGGACTGTTGCCAGTGTCACATGGAGTCACTCTATCTAAGGACATGTGTCCTAAAACTCAAGACGAGAGAGATAACAAGAGTCGGATCCCGTTCGCTTTGGAAGTCGGATCGATCGTGTATGCCATGATATATACGCGACCTGATGTCTCGTATGCTTTGAGCATGTCTAGTCGCTATCAGGCTGATCCAGGTGATGGTCACTGGATAGCGGTCAAGAACATCCTTAAGTGTCTCAGACGAACTAAGGATGCTTTCTTAATCTATGGAGATGGAGAACTTGAGGTAACTGGGTATACCGATGTAAGTTTCCAAACCGATAAAGATGACTCTAAGTCACAATCCGGGAACATATTTTGTTTGAACAACGGAGCAGTAAGCTGGAAATCTTCCAAGCAAGAGACTGTTGCCGATTCAACAATAGAAGTGGAGTACATTACTGCAGCTGAAGCTGCAAAAGAGGCAGTTTGGATCCGTAAATTCCTAATTGGATTAGGAGAAGTTCCGTTAGCAGCTGAGCCCGTTCCATTATATTATATGACAATAACGGGGTTATAGCACATGCTAAGGAACCGCGGTCTCATCAACGATCCAAACATGTTCTTCGACGTTTCCATCTGATTCGTGAGATCATACATTATGGCGATGTGAAGATCGAAAAGGTCGCATCAGATGATAATATTACAGATCCGCTGACGAAAGCTATTTCATAGTAAAAGTTTGAGCGACATGTACATAGTTCAGGTGTTAGATGTTTGAGTGACTGGCTATAGGCCAAGTGAGAGATTGTTAGATAATTATGACCCATAGCGTCACTATTTGTATAAGACATTATGGTTTTTTTACAAATTAACTATGTGACTATGGAAATTGCTATTTTATCATTTTGTAATTGGATTACTTAAACATAAAGTGATAAAGGTCCTTTTGATTAGTTCCGGATTATTGTTGGGTTTCTATTAAGCCCCAAGGATCATTTTCAAGTAATGAAATAATATGTGAATACTCGTAAAAGCATGGCGGAATCATACTTGCAACGAATCGGATTGGATGCATCGAAGAAAAAACTTTTCATTCTTGTTGGTGAAGCCCACGGCAATGGCCTCCATTTGTGCTCCATTTGTGTTCTTCAAGCTCCAAGCTTCATCAATGGATTCCAAGCTCAAAGGTGGGTTTCCCTATCACCTTGTATGCCTCTTTGTGTGCTAGCACCTTGAAGATTTGCAACAAATCATCCTATGCTTCCTTCTAGCTCTCGGCCAAGCTTAAAACAAGAAGAAAAAATGGCTTCAAAAGCGAAAAAGGGAGAGAAGGAGAAAAATACCTCATTGCCGAATGCATTAGGAAGAGAGAGAGAAGAATTTTGTGTTTTGTATATCTAATACACAAAACCAAAAATTCAAATATCAAAAAACATATTGATAAATGTCTTTCAAGCTTTCAAAAGCTTTTCAACCACTTACATCAATCATGAATAGTGACTGGTGTCAATCACTCAAAGGGAAAGACATCTATCACTTGATTGACGAATGGTGTGATGCTAGATGTGACTTGCGGGTCCCACTTCGATTCTAAATGCGAATGGTTCCGCAAACACTCCCGGGCTCGGATTCGCTAATTCCGAATTAACAAATTTTCCGTTGCGACATAATTAAATCAAATTTAATTAAATAATTATGCCTAGTAAAATTACTATTCACGTCGCTCACGAATTAATTCCGCATCGAAATCCAATTTCGTTTAATATATCTAATATATTAATTTATCGATTAATTCCAAATTAACCGTTCTCTCTCTTTAAATAATATTTTATCCCAGATAAAATATCTCTGTAATTAATCCCAGATTAATTTTCTCTCTCATCTAATTAATCCCAGATTAATAAAGTGCGAGTCATACATAATCGGTGAATCTTCAGGAAGCGACCCATGAGATCCCGGATATGTTGGTAGTAAATACGGTTATCGGACTATCCGAACACGTACGTACCTAGTTCTACATTTTACTGATTTACAAGACAAGGTTGGCTTCTAGCAAAGCGACATGCCTGCCCAATTCTCCAGAAACATGCTTACAAGAATAAACGATCTATATCAGGCGTAGTATACGTAGTATTGTGTATGTCGATCCAGTATCGGATTGTCACGTGCAAGGCCTGGGGCTGGAAATGTGTTTGCCCGGTACGAAGTATATATCGGATCTCTGGTAACTAGTCTCTATAATCGGATATACATGACCTAGTCATAATATCCCGATAGCTGCAGCATAAAAGAGAACAAGTTTCGTATCCTACGTGATCATCATCTTCACTATAACTGAAGTGATACTTCCATCTTGACATCACACCCAATACACTACGATCCTCAATATACCCAGAAGAGGCGTACACAGAACCGGTTAAAGCCATGGACGACTAAGACCAAAGTATATTGATTGTCGCAAGTATTAGCGGTGCAAGTCTCAAGTTAAGACCAAATACACCTACCCTGAATTCAGACGTCCATAGACACAGAGTTATACTACCAATGAAATTCTGAAGAGGTCTATCTAGAGCGAAGCTATTTTCCGTACCATCGGTAAAACATAATCTCATATTACACTTGCATGAGTATCTAATACCCAAATATATGAGAACTATGTCGTTATGCTCCCATAACATGCACAAGTGTAATACTAGTCTATTCCGCATTATCGATGTCTAATCTCGATAATACTACGATTAGGGATATTTAATGATTAAACCTTCCTGGATTGATACTTTCTCATATCATCTCAATCCATGAACTAATCATAAGGACCTTTTATCATTTATACATCTAGGTGATCTAATCACAAATGATAAAAGAGCAATTTCATTTGTATCATAGTTAATTTGTACAACAACACCATGTTCTGTACAAATAGTGATGCTATGGGTCATAATTGTCCAACAATCTCCCACTTGGCCTATAGCCAATCACTTAGGTGCCTTACACCTGAACTATGTACAGGTGGCTCAAACTTTTGCTGAGAAAGTAGCTTTCGTCTGCGGATTTAAAAGGTTATCATCTGATGCGATTCATGCGATCATCACATCGCGATGTATGATCCAACGAATCCGATGAAAACAGTTTAAAGTATATATCTGGATCGTTGATGAGACCATTAATTCTTTAGCCTATTCTGAAGCCTAGCTCAGCTGCTAACAGAATTATTTCTAATCTAATTAGAATTATTTAGATCCAAGATGCTACTATTGCTGTGACAGTTGCAGAAAAGTTCCGTTTTTATTTTTTATACAGTAACAGTATCTTGCATGGAAGATTTCCAGCTCACTGTTCCGTTATTCTAACTTTACAATACCTTTCTTACAACTTACAGTCGTTATTATCAGTTTGGAAACTTGCAACAGTGATCCCAGTCACTTCAAGTTCTTCTTCTCCATAGCGTAAGATAGCATCCTTAGTTCTTCTAAGATACTAAAGGATGTTCTTAACATCAATCCAGCGACTATCACTTGGATTAGTCTGATTGTGACTTCATATGCTCAAAGCATATGAGACACCAGGTCACGTATATTTTTTAATGTACGAGTTCTCGGAGAGTGTCAACAACCTTTAGATCTAACCCAGTAGATCTTTATTCCTAGAATAAATGTTGTTTCTCCCAAAATTTCTACGGAGAATCTTTCTTGAAAGCCAAGCTTTCACCGATTGTATTATGGGAATATCATTTCTAAGAAATGATATATCATCATTATTTATAGGACATTCACTGTCAGTGCGCTCCCACTAACCTCCTTATATACAAGAATTATTTTCGTTTTGAATCAAATCATACACCATTATGATTACATCAAAACGATAGTTCTAAGAACCCAACGCTTGCTTCAATCCCTCTATGGATCGAATAACCTGCAAACCTTGTTTGCTAGTTATGATACGTCAAAATCATCAGGATGTTGTAAACATCCTCTAAAAGGTTTCCTTTTAAGGAAAGTGATTTTGACGTTCAGCTGCCATATTTCATAAATGAAACATGCAGCATCAGCAAGCATTATCCAAATGGATTTAACCATGGCAACAGGTAAAAGGTTTTTTCGTAATCGACATAATATTGATAACGATACCTTTTCCGCTACAAGCCTAGCTTAGTACATTGGTATGTTTCCATATATGTATGTCTTCCTTGAAGACTTATATAGTACCAATAGGCACAATGCCTTACGGTACAACAACTAGTATCCAAACATAGTTGGTATACATGGAATCCATTTCAGATATCATGGTACTTTGCCATTATTAGGTAGTCGAGACCTTGTATCACTTCCTCATGCGTAGTCAGTTCGTCTTCCTCAATAATATTGACATCTTTATGAGGTGAGATCAGAAACCAATACCCCAAGTTATTTTCTGACTCTCTCCAACTACGTAGTTCTTGTGTATTTGAAGATTATGGTACAGTTTCATCCTTGATGAACTGTTTGTGTTCCATTAAGGAATCAGTGCCTTGAACAGTATTACTCCGATTTTAATCGAGTTTTACAATCCTTCCACTTACCACAACATATCGGTATTCCTCTTAGGAAAACCGCATGGTGAGCAATAATTACATTGTTATCTTGTGAGTGTATAAGTACTATACTTTGGTTTCCCTAGGATAACCAACAATTAGGCACTTGTCCAATTTGGGTTTTAGTTTGGTATCATCCAAACATATGCCTAGCATTCCCAAATCTACAGGAGTGAGAAAACCCAGTTTCTTTCCTGTTCATATCTAATATGAAGTCTGTCAAACAGATTTTCATGGAACCTTATTCAAAATAAGTATTGCACTGTTAAATGCTTATCCCTTTGAAGGAAAATGGTAGCTCAGAGCGACTCATGATTAACCTTATCATGTCCAATAAAATTCGGTTTCCTCGTTCGGACACACCGTCAAACTGACGTATTCCAGGAGGAGTCCTCTTTGGAAGAATGCTATACTCTTTCAAGTATTTAAGAACCTTACTGCTTAAGTATTTTCATCATGGTCTAACCGTGATGGTTTTAATACTTTAGCTGATCTGTTTGTCTACTTCGTGTCGAAACTCTAAAAGTTTCCGATTTGTATTTCTAAAGAAACACATAACCATAACGTGATGCCACATCCGTAAAGGTCACGAAACATTCATATCCACCTCTAGCTTAGCTAGATATGGGCCCACTTACGTCATTATGAACAATGGCTAACATATCGGGGGCACTTACACTCTTACCAAGTAAAGGTGTTTTAGGAACTTTGCCCAACAAACTAGTTTCGTAGACATTATTTGAATAGAATCAAATTCGTCCTGGTATCCACTCTTCAAAAGTGTGGATATACGAGTCTTGTTTAATGTGTCCCAGACAATATTGACACAAATAAGTCTCATCTGATCAAATCAGTTTGAGGTACTTGTTTGGCATGTTATATGTTTGAGATTTATTTATATTCAAAATATAAATACTGTTATTCACATCTAATGTGTTTATCTCAATATCATCTTTATAAAATAAAACACTTTAGTGTTCTAGAATATAAAGGTATACTCGCAACGAGTCATACTCGATATAGAGATAATGTTTCTAGTCAACTAATTACATTTAATAGTTTCCTAATTTAAGTACACACCTGAAGGGTAGTTCCTAAACTTAGGTATCTACGGTTAAAACAGCGACTTTCGTCCCGTTTCCTATTCGCAGATTAATCTTATCTGCCCATCAGTACATATTTATGAACCACTTTTAGTATCTAAAGTCCAATTTTAATACTAGTAGTGAACATGTTTATGACAAACATAGTTAAAGTCAGAGCCTTGTCCCGTCTTTACTTCATTCATGTCTGCCTTGTCCATACGGCAGTCACGCTTCAGTGACCCCATTTGCCACAGTTTAGGCAGACATTTTGGGATATGTCTTTTATCTTCCTAGAAGATCATAATGATTTTGCCTTTGCCCTTTTCCATATCCCAGAAGCCTTTGGCCAAGCCTTGGCCTTCTAGAATATCGAAGCAAGATGCGCCTTGCGCTTCTTGCCTTATTGTAAACTTTTGGCTTTATCTCCTTGAGCATAGCTATTAACTCTCCAAGAGTTATTAATTGCAATTTAATACTTATCATACTTTAAGGATCTAAGAATAGATCTATGAAGATCCTTCAATTTCATTATCATACTTTAAGGATCTAATCCTTAGTTCTGATTAAGAAATTAAGGAGTCTATTTGGCAAGCATAATGGATTAAGCACTAAAGTTATCATTACATGAATCTTCCAAAGATCATGCTCTATTATTTGCTTAACTCCAGGCTTAGGCCCAAGAGGTTGTTTTATCAAATAAAGTAACTTATTAGTTTCCAGGACTATCCTGAAATTTTATTCCCAATTTGAAAATTAAAGTCGTTTAAACATAATTTCCCTAGGATTATGTTTTAAACACTAATCTTTCAATTTATCTTGATTTTAATAGTCCAACTATTTAATCAACGATTTCAGGTACTATTTAATATAATAATTACTATAGTCCAACTATATATAATCAACTATACTTTTAATTAAGATTCAATTATATTGACTACTATAATCCAATTATAAAATCAACTATTAATTGAAAGAGTTTGAATACAGTCCAACTGTTTTAATTAAAACAACATTAACTATTAGTCCAACTAATATGTTTTATTTGACGAAAAAATGAAATTTACACGTATGGCAAGTATCTAAACGAAATTGCAAATTTAATACTTGCCTCCCACTATTTTTCGGCGAGCCTCTAACCCTCTGTTGAGTACTCGGGAAACCTTTTTTCCTAGTGGGCTAGGATCCCGTTAAATAACACACAATCTTGACTTTGGCCAACAAATTGTATGATACTTAACTAGGTAGATCTCTAAGATCAATTGGATCTCATCCAATTCCTAGATCCAGTAGGTGGACATCCAAGTCCGAAACATATATCTTATATATGTCAATATATCCAATATATTGCCTAACCTTTTTCCTCTAAATCAATTAAGCCTTGGATTTGGCACAACAAACTTAATGATCCCAGTTAAGCGGAACCCATTGACCAAGGAAAGCTTCGTAATCAATGTCGATGGACAAGAAGTGATCTTGACTTTGGCCAACGAATCACAACTTGGACAAGACACCAATATGGAACAAAGCCTTCATGATTCAAACACATCTGCGACGGACAAAGGTCTTGACTTTGGCCAACAAACCAATGCCAACTTTGGATCTTGAGTAAGAATCACTCAATGGAAGGAAAAACGCTTAATATAATTTGAGGGTTTTTCGCGTAATTGGCAACTAATTAATTATCTTTATTAAGGTCTAAAACACCCTTAAACATGCATTCTAAACATATAATAAGGCGCGTATAAATAAAATAATAATGATATGTGGATGGATATTTAAACACATTGTTCCTAGAACAAATCTCTCATTTTCCTCTCTCCCGCTAGCACAAGTATTACTTCTACCCGATTACATAAAACTTCTAAAGAAACCTCATTTACATTGAGGGGAATAGGTGAAAAGAGAAATACAAAGGGTCAAGAGAGATAAGGCTGGACACGCAGGTCCAATTTAAATAAATTCTAAATTTATTACAACAATTTCTAAAATTGCCCCACCCTTCTAATATCCATCCGATATACATTATTCATGCATCACATCCATGTATTCACACAAGCATGTTATCAATCTATCTAATCCAATTAATTAATCTGAATATTAATGACCATCCAATGTTCAAACAACGATTTGATTTTGTGCGAGTCAAACTCATTTTGCGAATAAGTACTCAAAGTACGAATTCTTGAATTAAATTAAACTACAACATTAAATCCAATTTAATTTGCATTTAATACTAATTCACTATTTAATTCCAAATTAAGTATTACACTTTATTAACGAACTTTTACGACTTAGATTCTAAATCTAATCGTTACGGGTCTCAAAGCCCGATAAACATCCAATGTCGTTTAATCAAAGTCCAATGGGCTTTCAATTAATTTCTTAAGGCATGGGCTTCGGCAACCAAAGCCCAGTCAAGGAATCACCCTATAGGCCTAGAAATCAATTTCAGCCCATTAGGCCCAATTAAACTTTAAAGGCCCAATATGTCAAATTTGAACTTTATGGAGTGGTTAGGCCCAATATGGATCCAATCCATTTGCCCCAAATCTACTTGGCCCAACCAAGTCCATAAGGCCCAAATCCAACAATTACAAGTCCAATTCCAAATTTGACCCAATTAATTAAATCACAAAAATTCCAAATTTTACAATTCAATTAACCTAAGTGCATTGCCATAATTAATTACCTAAATCAATATTTCCAAAATAACAATTAGCCTAATTAATTATGTCATTAATATCAAAGCATGTCCAACACATTTTAATCAAAATAAACTCATTTCCCATGCTTCAAGTCCATGACATTTTAGGGTTTTTCAAATCGATTCCAAATTCAATCAAATTAAATCCTAAATCAATATTCCCAACATGATTCCAACTCATCCAATGATCAAAATCAAAAAATACCATGACTTAGGGTAAGCCTACACATTCGGCCAAGCTAAAAGATTGGGGAAAAATTGATACAATCCAATTTTCATCAAATTGATCATGCATAACACCATGTTATCATCATTCAAACATATATCAACAATCAATTTCATCAAAACATGCTCAAATCATTTTTACCCAATTTTAACCCTAAGTTCATTTCATGCTCAAAATGGCTCAAGATACCATTGTTGGGTTTCTATTAAGCCCCAAGGATCATTTTCAAGTAATGAAATAATATGTGAATACTCGTAAAAGCATGGCGGAATCATACTTGCAACGAATCGGATTGGATGCATCGAAGAAAAAACTTTTCCTTCTTGTTGGTGAAGCTCACGGCAATGGCCTCCATTTGTGCTCCATTTGTGTTCTTCAAGCTCCAAGCTTCATCAATGGATTCCAAGCTCAAAGGTGGGTTTCCCTATCACCTTGTATGCCTCTTTGTGTGCTAGCACCTTGAAGATTTGCAACAAATCATCCTATGCTTCCTTCTAGTTCTCGGCCAAGCTTAAAACAAGAAGAAAAAATGGCTTCAAAAGCCAAAAGGGAGAGAAGGAGAAGAAGACCTCATTGCCGAATGCATAAGGAAGAGAGAGAGAAGAATTTTGTGTTTTGTATATCTAATACACAAAACCAAAAATTCAAATATCAAATAAAATATTGATAAATGTCTTTCAAGCTTTCAAAAGCTTTTCAACCACTTACATCAATCATGAATAGTGACTGGTGTCAATCACTCAAAGTGAAAGACATCTATCACTTGATTGACGAATGATGTGATGCTAGATGTGACTTGCGGGTCCCACTTCGATTCTAAATGTGAATGGCTCCGCAAACACTCCCGGCTCAGATTCCCTAATTCTGAATTAATGAATTTTCCGTTGCGACGTAATTAAATCAAATTTAATTAAATAATTATGTCTAGTAAAATTACTATTCACGTCGCTTATGAATTAATTCTAAATTAACTCGTTCGCTTGAATTAAAATCTGATTTTAATTCCGCGTTGAAATCCAATTTCGTTTAATATATCGAATATATTAATTTATCGATTAATTCCAAATTAACCGTTCTCTCTCTTTAAATAATATTTTATCCCAGATAAAATATCTCTGTAATTAATCCCAGATTAATTTTCTCTCTCATCTAATTAGTCCCAGATTAATAGAGTGCGAATCATACGTCATCGGTGAATCTTCGAGAAGTGACCCATGAGATCCCCGGATATATTGGTAGTAAATACGGTTATCGGACTATCCGAACACGTACGTACCTAGTACTACGTTTTACCGATTTATAAGACAAGGTTGGCTTATAGTAAAGCGCCATGCCTGCCCAATTCTCCAGAAACATGCTTACAGGAATAAGCGATCTATATCAGGCGTAGTATACGTAGTATTGTGTATGTCATCGATCCAGTATCGGATGGTCACGTGCAAGGCCTGAGGCTGGAAATGTGTCTACCCGGTATGAAGCACATATCAGATCTCTGGTAACTAGTCTCTATAATCGGATATACATGACCTAGTCATAATATCCCGATAGCTGCAGCATAAAAGAGAACAAGTTCCGTATCCTACGTGATCATCATCTTCACTATAACTGAAGTGATACTTCCATCTTGATATCACACCCAATACACTACGATTCTCAATATACCCAGAAGAGGCGTACACAGAACCGGTTAAAGCCCTGGACGACCAAGACCAAAGTATATTGATTGTCACAAGTATTAGCGGTGCAAGTATCAGGTTAAGATAAAATACACCTACCCTAAATTCGGACTTCCATAGACACATATCTATACTACCAATGAAATTCCGAAGGGGTCTATCTAGAGCGAAGCTGTTTTCCGTACCATCGGTAAAACATAATCTCCTATTACACTTGCATGAGTATCCAATACCCAAATATATGAGAACTATGTCGTTATGCTCCCATAACATGCACAAGTGTAATACTAGTCTATTTTGTATTATCGATGTCCAATCTCGATAATACTACGACTAGGGATATTTAATGATTAAACCTTCGTGGATTGATACTGTCTCATATCATCTCATTCCAGGAACTAATCATAAGGACCTTTCATCATTTATACATCTAGGTGATCTAATCACAAATGATAAAAGAGCAATTTCCTTTGTATCATAGCTAATTTATACAACAACACCATGTTCTGTACAAATAGTGATGCTATAGGTCATAATTGTCCAACAATTATAAAATATGAGATAGTATTAATCCACTATGGTTTAATCATTAAACATCCCTAGTCGTAGTATTATCGAGATTGGAGATCGATAATACGGAATAGACTAGTATTGCACTTGTGCACGTTGTGGGAGCATAACGGTATAGTTCTCATATATTTAAGTATTGGATGCTTATGCAAGTGTGATATGAGGTTGTGTTTACCGATGGTACGGAAACAGCTTCGCTTCGGATAGACCCCACTGAATCTCATTGGTTGTATGACAATGTGTCTATGGGAATCTAATTCAGGGTAGGTGTATTTGGTCTTAACCTGAGGCTTGCATCGCTAATACTTGCGAAAATCATTACGCTTAGTTTTGGTCGTCCGAGACTTTAACAGGTTCTGTGTATGCCTCTTCTGGACTTATTGAGAATCATAGAGTATTGGGTGTGATGTCAAGATGGAAGTATCACTTCAGTCATATGAAGATGATGATCACGCAGGGATTCAGAAACGGTACTCTAATATCTTGCAACCATCGGAATAATGGGACAACGTTATGATTATCCGATTAAATAGACTAGTTGCTTGTGATCCGATATATACTTCGTATGGGGCAGACACTACTCCATCCTCAGGCCTTGCATGTGACATCTGATACTGGATCGCAATACACAATTCTACGTATACTACACATGATATAGATTGTATATTTCATTAAGAATATTTCTGGAGAATTGGGTAGGCACGGTGCTTTGCTAGAAGCCAACCATATTTTCTAAATCGATAAGCATGTGGTACGAGGTATGCACTTAAAAAAAGTACTTCGGTTCTGAAAATCAGTTCCAACGAAAGTTGTCAAAAATTAGTTTTGAGCATACCATCAGTTTTTTCACATCGAGACGAGCAAAGTGGTATTTTTCAACGATCGAATAGAGGTCCAGAACGCTTTGACGTGCTGTACGCGCCTTCTAGAGGCTATCCTATGCGCCCCACTCACCCCACGCGCCTCCACACGCCTCTGAAGGTTGAATACGCTGAGTCAGCAGCCACGTCAGTATCCAGTCAGTGCCACATCTTCCATCTCGCACAGTCAGTAGCACAGTCAACACGACACGTTAATAGACCTGTCAGCAGCTATATGTCATCCAGTCAGCCGCTAGTCAGCGCCATATGTCTGACACGTCAACAGTAGTGCCACATCATCAAAATTTTGGTAAATTTCAAAAAGGTCCATGTACTTTCTAGAATTTATATTTTGGCCTTTAAACTTTTAGAAATTACACTTTGACCCATGTAACTTCTGAAAATGTGCATTTTGATCCTAGTGTCAGATTTTGACAAATGAAGTGTCATTTCAACCATTTTCGACCATTCCGGACGCAACAGTGAGCTCTATTTTTTGAAATTATGGTTTGAATTTTTATGATGGACATGGACAACGGAAAAATGATTTTGTTGACAAGCATCAATTATTTCACATGGAAAGGAATAGTGAAAGACCTTCTATCTATGAAGGACGATGATGGATCAGATTTTCTGGAGCAGAAACCAAAAGTAATGTCCGATGAAAAATGGAATAATCTTCACCAGAAGACATGCAGTACTATTCGTCAGTGGATCGACGTTAGTATAGTAAACCATAATAGAGATGTTAGTTTCTAAAACATGCCACAAGATCTCTAAACATGATTATATGTGTGAATTAATCAAGAAAAGTGGAGGAAACACTTAAGTTGATTTGGAGAAATTCGAAATTTTTTCTTTTGGATGAAGCTCCAACTTGTTGTAGGGTTTTTTATTCCTTGGGTGAGTTCCCCTATCACCTCAAATGACTCCTCAAGTGCTAGCTTTGTGAAAAATTTTGAAGCAAAAATTTCACTCCAAGAGAGAATAGGAATCGGCAATTGCAAAGGGAGAAGGAGAGTGAATAGTGTTCAAAACTTTGGTTGTTGGGTGTTTAAATGAGCTAATAAATTTTGCCAACTACATCCATCAAATATTGATATTTGATGTAAGTTAAGTGGTCCTACCACTTTTAAATTCAAAATTTAAGTTGGCTTGCACAATACACAACTTGACTTGGGTCCAGGTTCATTTAATCCGATTAAACAAATTTATCGTCGCTACATAATTAAATCCAATTTAATTAAATAATTATGTCTCACAAAATTATTACGCTTTCGAATTAATTCTAAATTAATTCATTCTCTCGAATTAAAATCTAATTTAATTTCGTATTGAAATCGGATTTCAATTAATATATCCGATATATTATTTTAGCCAAAATAAATAAATTAAATAGAAAATTTCAATTTAACTATTAAATTTATTTTATCGATTAATTCTAAATTAATCGCATTCTCTCTTCCATACGAATTTAATCCCAGATTAATTCTTACCGTAATTAATCCCAGATTAATTTTCTCTTTTATAATTAATCCCAGATTAATTCTATTTGAGTCAAATGTCATTGGTGAATCACTGGGAAGCGACCCAAGAGATTCCTTGATATGTTGGCGGTAAATACGGTTATCGGACTATCCGAACACGTGCATACCCCGTACCATGTTCTCACCGATTTACAAGACATGGTTTGCTTCGAGCAAAGCACCATGCCTACCCAATTCTCCAGAAATATTTGCCAATGAATATAATCTGTATCAGACGTAGTAATACTAATAGTATGTAATGTGTAATTCGATCCAGTATCGGATGTCACATGCTAGGCCTAGGGTTGGCTTTGTGTCTGCCTCATACGAAGCATATATCAGATCCCGAGTACCTAATCTCTGTAATCGGAAAGTCATGACCTAGTCATACTTTCCTGGTAGCTGTAACTTTTAAGAGTACTAGTTCCGTATCCTGTGTGACCATCATCTCCATATGACTGAAGTGATACTCCTATCGTGACATCACATCCAATACACTACCATTCTCAGTAAACCCAATACAGGCGTACACAGAATTTGTTAAAGCTCTAGACTACCGATACTAGAGTAAACTGATTATCGCAGATAATAACTATGTAAGTCTCAGGTTAAAGATCACATACACCTACCTTGATTCAGATTCCCATAGACACATAGTCATACTACCAATGGGATTCAGAGTGGGCCTATCCAGAGCATACTGTTCTCGGTCCAACGGTTAATAGAACCTCTTATTACACTTGCATAAGTATCAAATAGCTAAATATATGAGAACTATGCCGTTAAGCTTCCATAACACGTACAAGTGTAATACTAGTCTATTCTGTATTATCAATATCCAGTCTCGATAATACTTCGACTAGGGATATTTAATGATTAAACCATTCGTGGATTAATACTGTCTCATATATTATTAATCTGATTTAACTATATAGACTTTTATCATTAATATATCCAAGTAATCTAATTACAATAATGATAAAATAGCAATTTCCTTTTGTCACATAGTTAATTTGTATAAAAACACAATGTCTTTTTACAAATAGTGATGCTATGAGTCCTAATTGTCTAACAATCTCCCACTTGGCCTATAACCAATCACTCACGTATCTAATACCAGAACTATGTACATGTCGCTCAAACTTTTGCTGAGATATAACCTTTGTCCGCGGATCTGCAATGTTATCATCTGATGCGATCTTCTCGATCTTCACATCGCCACGTTACATATGGGATCCGAATCATTACATCTCTCTCATCTTGAGTTTTAGGACACATATCATTCGATAGAGAGACGCCATATGACACCAGAAGCAGCCCTCTCTTGGACTAATCCATGTTGAATATCTTCAACACTTTGTCAATATACGAGCTCTGAGAGAGAGCCGACAACTTTCTAGATCTATCTCGATAGATCCTTATTCCTAGAATAAAGGCTACCTATCCCAGATTCTTCATTGAGAATTTTAATGAAAGCCAAGCTTTCACCGATTGTAGCATGTGAATGTCATTGCCAAGAAACAATACATCATCAATGTATAGGACAATGAATGTCAATGCGCTCCCACTAACCTTCCATATACACAAGAATCATCTTCGTTTTGAACGAAAACATATTCTTTTATGATCTCATCAAAATTTTGGTTCCAAGAATGCGATGCTTGCTTTAATCCATAAATTGTTCGATTTAACTTGCAAACCTTGTTTGCATGTCTTGGTACGATAAAACCATCAGGTTGTTAGATATAAATATCCTCCAAAAGGTTTCGGTTAAGGAAAGCAGTTTTGACATCCATCTACCATATTTCATAATCGAAATATGTAGCAATAACAAGCATTATCCGAATGGATTTAATTATGGCAACAGGTGAAAAAGTCTTGTTGTAATCGACACCATGTCATTGACGATAACCTTTAGCTACAAGCCTGGCTTTGTATGTTTGTATGTTGCCTTCCATGTGTGTCTTCCTTTTAAAGACCCATTTACAACCAATAGGCTTAATACCTTATGGTACATCAACTGGTGTCTAAACTTAGTTGGTATACATTGAATCTATTTCGGACTTCATGGCTTCTTTCCAAAAATCTGATTTGATACCTTGTATCGCTTCCTCTTACGTAGCCGGTTCATCTTCCTCAATAAGATTAATGTCTACATGAGGTGAGATCAGAAACCCATACCTGTTAGGTTATTTTCTGACTCTCTCCGACTTACACGGTTCTTGTGTATTAGAAGATTGTGGAATAATATCATCTCTGATGGATTGTTCGTGTTCTGTGAGGCGGTTGGTGCCAGGAACAATATCACTCTGATTTTCAATGAGTTTTACTTATCCTCCCACTTACCATTGCATTCATGAATTTCTTTTCTAGAAAAAATACATGAAGAGCAACAAATATTTTTCTCTTATGGGTTGTATAAATAATATCATTTCGTTTCCTTAAGATAACCTATAAATAGGCAGTTTTCCGATTTGGGTTCTAGTTTTGTACTATCCAAACGTTTAACATATGCCCAGCATCCCCAAATCTTCAGGAATAAGAAACCCGGTTTCTTTCCTGTCCATATCTCATATAGAGTCTGTTCAATAGACTTTGACGGAACCTTATTCAAAATAAGTATTGCACTGTGTAATGCGTATCTCCATAAGGAAATTGGTAGCTCTATGCGACTCATCATTGACTTTACCATGTCGAACAAAGTTCGGTTTCTCCGTTCGGACACACCGTTCAATTGAGGCATTCCGAGAGGAGTCCATTATGAAAAAAATATCATATTCTTTCAAGTAATCTTGAAACCTATTGCTTAAGTATTCTCCACCACGGTCCGACCGTAATATTTTAATACTTTTTTAGTCTGTTTTTCTACTTCGTGTCGAAACTCTTTGAATTCTCAAAAGTTTCCGACTTGTGTTTCATATGATACACATTATCCGTAAAGGTTACAAAATATTCATATCCACCTCTAGCTTGGCTAGACATAGGCCCACATACGTCACTATGAACGAGGACTAACAGCTCGGTGGCACCTACATATTTACCACTAAAAGGTATTTTAGGCATTTTGTCTAACAAACAAGATTCGCATACATCATATGAATTAGGATAAAATCTGTCCAAGTATCCATTCTTCGAAAGTGTGGACATGCTAGTTTTGTTTATGTATCCCAGACGACAATGCCACAAATAAGTCTCATCCGTTTTACTTAATTTGAGCTTTTTGTTTGTCATATTATATGTTTGAGATTCGTTTATATTCAAAATAGAAAGATCATTATTCACATCTGTTGTACATATCTCAATATCATCTTTATAAATAAAACACCCAATGTTCCTGAATACAAAGGTATACCCGCATCGGATTAAACTAGACACAGAGATAATATTCATAGTCAAACTAGGTATAAAATAATAATCACATAATGTAAGTACATGTCCTGAGGGTAGATTCAAAATATAGGTTTCAACGGCCAAAACGGCGGCACTCATCCCATTTCTGACTCGCAGGTCGATCTCACCTGAAGCCAGTCTTTTGCTAATCTGTAGATCCTACACATCAGCACATATGTGAGTACCACATCCAGTATCAAAAATCTAATTTTGAAAACTAGTAGTAGACATGTTTATTTCAATAACAAACATAACTGAAGCCGGAGCCTTGCCCGCCTTGACTTCCTTCAAGTCTGCCTTAAACTTACGGCAGTCATGCTTCCAGTGACTCTGTTTGCCACAATGTAGGCAGATGTCTTGGGATATATTCTTTGTCTTCCCAGATGACTATGACGATTGAACCTTATTCTTTTTCTTCATATTCTTTACACCCCCAAAAGTCTTCGGCCAAGCCTTGGGCTTCTTGGATGTCGAAGTAAGATGCGCCTCGCACTTCTTACCTTTCAGAAGCTCTGGCTCTGCCTATTTTAGCATAGCCATTAACTCTCCAAGAGTTTTCTCTTGGTTCATCATATTATAATTCATGATGAACCCGTCCCAACAGTTGGGCAGAGACTGTAAGATCAAATCTATAGAAGTCTCAGCCACGAAGGTAATGCCCAGCTGACCCAGCTGTTTGATATCAGTAATCATCTGCGATACGTAGTGTTTGACAAATGTACCATCTTACATACGAGAGCGAAAGAGCTTCTTTTGCAAATCATACTTCTGAGATCTAAGATTAGATCTATAAAGATCCTTGAACTTCAATATTATCGCATAAGGATCTAATCATTTATTCTGATGACGAAACTAAAGAGTCATTGCAGGAAGCATAACGAATTGAGTAGTAAAGTTACCATCATAGTGAGTCTTCCAAAGCTCATGCTCTACTGGCTGCTCAAGTCCGGGCTCAGGCCCGAGAGGTCTCTTTATTACATAGTAAGTTCTCAGCTTCAAGGACTATCCTGAGATTCATTTCCCAGTCTGAAAAAATTACGTCGTTAAAGACATTCTCAACCATGATTATGTCCCCAACACTTATCTTTCGAGCCATTTTGATTACTATAGTCCAACTATCCAATCAAGTATTTCGGGTACACTCAAATGCAACGGTTACTATAGTCCAACTATATAACCAATTACAAATGGAGTAGTGTTGAGTACAATCTAACTGTTTAAAGAAAATAACAAATGAATATTAATCCAACTAATTTATATAATAATGAGAAATAATAGAGTGCGCATATTAGCGAGTATCAAATGAAATTGCAAATCTAATACTAGCCTCCCACTAATTTTCAGCGAGCCTCCGGCCCTCAGTTGAGTACTCGAGAAACCTGGTTTCCTAGTGAGCTAAGATCCCAATAAATAATACATAACCTTAACTTTGGTCAACAAGCTGTATAAAATTTAACTAGATAGATCACTAAGATCAATTGGATCCTATCCGATTCCTAGATCCGGTAGGTGGACATGCAAGTCCGAAACATATATCCAATATATTTCCTAACCTGTTTCCTCTGAATGAACTAAGCCTTGGCTTTGGCTCAACAAGCTGAATGATTCTAGTTAAGCGCATTTTTCGTAATCCATGTCGATGAACAAGAGTGACCTTGACTTTGGCCAACAAGTCACAACTACTCACAACATGCGATATTAACAAAGCTTTCATGGTTCAAACACATCCGCGATAGACAATGATCTTGACTTTGGCCAACAAATCAAAGCCAATCTTAGATCTTGAGAGAGAACCACTCAATGGAAGGAAACACTTAACATTAAAAGCAAGGGCATTTTCGTAAATTGGTAACCAATTTATTATCTTTGATTAGGTCTTATCATACACCCTTAAACATGTATTCTAAAAGCATAATAAGGCACGATAAATATAATAATGATATGCAGATGGATATTCTCAAATATTTTGTTCGTAGAACAAATCTCTCTCCCGTTAGCACTTTACATTCTTCAAAGTACCCAATTACATAACACTATAAGAAACCTCATTTACATTGACGGTGGTCTAATTTCAAATAAACATATCATTGTAGGACATAGAAATCGGCGATGCTGTTCTAGGCTCGCGGCTTAGTTGGGAGTACAGAATAGTCCGCGGGGGAACTAAACCAGAGAAATAACATGGAGTCTCTACCTGGTGCGAACTAGGAAAATGTGATTTAAGGCCGCACTCACCCCTCGCAAGGGAAGACCTCAAATCGTTGGGTTCAGAATGGTCCCTTACTTATGTCACTCGTAATAATATGATTTGTGTAATAAAACTAACCGAATCTACTCAACATGTATGCTCAAATGTGACTTAGATCTAGTTCTCATGTATCAAAATAAATCCTTTAACTAAGTTCGCATGCTTTGAAAATAAGTCATTATAACGGCAAGCATATGATATCACAAAACGAGCATGTTGAATCATAAAACACAAAGAACAAATAAATAACTACTTAAACAATATGTAAATTAAATTCTTAATGCAAAATCAAAGAAACAAATCATGCATAAACATAATCATGCTTAACAATAAACAACATACTAGACTAAATCATGCTTCAATAATAAATAGCATACTAGCAACCTAATCATGCTTAAATACACGGTTGGATGAAACAAAATACGTGTGTCTCTCAAGTGGTACGTGGTGGTGTATCCCGAGTGCAGACCGCACTACCGTCCATTCGGATTCGGCTATAAAATTTACGTCCGGGTTTCCATCCGATATACAACAAAAAAGAACACACATTCCGCTCATCCGAAAATCACATCATGCCTCAATAAACGACTCTCATGCGATAATATATTAAAAAAAAAATGAAAGATAATAAATAAAGAAGGTGCCCTCAGGTTTAACCTCTTTGTCGTGTCTCTCGAAAGCGCGTTACACGGCCGTCGGAAGGGTTGATATTTTGTAACTTTTCTGGTTCACTAATCCAACATTTTTCCTCGCTGTTTTGCTGTTTGGACTGGTGCTTTCACTCCATTTTTCTGTTGTTTTTGTTGTATTTTCTGGTTACTGTTTTAAGGTAAATATGAGATTGTTTTGGCGGTTTTTTGAGAGGTATTGGGCTGCTATTTTTGGGTTGTTTTAAGGCTAAAAAAACTGGCAGTTTATGAGGTAGTTTCAGGGTGTTTTCAGGGCAGTTTTAAGGGTCTAATATGCGGTAATTACTGGCAGTGCAGCGGGGCTGTTTGGTGATACAGTAGGGCAGTGATATTAGGTAGTAAGACGCGGCGAACTGGGCAGTATATTGGTGCGGTTTGTGGCTGGGAATGGCGGCTGTAGAGAGGGGGTTTATGTCCGGTTTTGGGTAGTAAAGGAGCGGCTGGATTGGGCTGGTTTGATGATGTTTATACAACTGTAGGGAGGGGATTTAGGTGTGGTTTTTTAGCAGTGAAGGAGCGGCTGGACTCGGCTGGTTTGATGATGTTTATGTGGCTATATGGACTGGCTTGGGGATGCGGCAATGGGAATTCTTGTTTGTGCTTTTGGGCGTGAATAGGTTAGGTTGTTTCTTGTGAGAATATTATGTGTGTGAGCTAGGGGTTTAGATGTGTGATGGAGGATTCTTTTTATAGGCAAGGGATGAGGGCTTTCCTTATTTGAGAATGAGAATGTTTTGTGCATTAATGTGATATCTTTTTAATTAGTATGTGATGAGGAAATTTTTTTAATTAGGTAAGTGATTTGATTTAATTTGATTTATTCTCTTTTAGTTAGGGATATGATTTAGTTTAATTAGGCAAGGGATCCATGGGATTTATTTAATTTAGGAATGGATTTGGCTTGATTTATGCATGTGTTTAATCTGATTTTTGTTATTTTGGAAGGTGCTATGGGCGTGTGGCTTAAGGCTTTGTTTGGGCGGTGGGCTTGGTCTATTTAGTGGGCTTGGTGTGTGATTAGGGATATGTGGGCTTGGTATGTGTCTTGCGGGGGTTTGGGCTAAAGGTGTGCTTTGAAACGGAGGTCCAACAAGCGATCCCGAAGCTAATCCAGCGAGTTAAATCCAACAAAAATGTTAATTCTTGACATTTCCCCTTTCGACGTCTGTTTCATGCGGCTTTCACAATTAAAGAGGTAGTGTCTCCATACGAGACTCATCATCGAACTTACATGCAAAAATGCAGTGCCTACAGTCGCCCCCACTTTGATGGGACTTGTGTAGTGTGTGACAACGACAATCCTATCAAAGTATGTGCAATGCATTTTTACTTACCTGGCTCGCCAGCTGCCACTTAACTTGCCTGGTATGTTGTGTTGATTTTGATTTTGCTAAATCCCATACCCGAGGTGTCACGGTTGCGTCTCCATACCTAGAGTGTCGCAGTGATTTCTCCATACCTGTAGTGTCATACCTGGCAAGCTAAACCCCATACCCGAGGTGTCGCGGTTGCGTCTCCATACCTAGAGTGTCGTAGTGATTTCTCCATACCCGGAGTGTTGTACCTGACAAGCTAAAATCCATACCCGAGGTGTCGCGATTGAGTCTCCATACCTACAGTGTCGCAGTGATTTCTCCATACCCGGAGTGCCGTACCTGGCAAGCTAAACCCCATACCCGAGATGTCGCAGTTGCATCTCCATACCTAGAGTGTCGCAGTGATATTCCATACCTGGAGTACCGTACCTGGAAAAACTGATCTGATATCTCCATACCCAGAGTGCCGTACCTGGCAAAACTGATCTGATATCTCCATACCCGGAGTGTCGTACCTGGTAAAACTGATCTAATTTCTTAATACCCGGAGTGCCGTACCCGGCAAAACTGATCTAGCGTCTCCATACTCTGAGTGTCGTACCTTGCAAAACTGATCTGATATCTCCATACCCAGAGTGCCATACCTGGAAAAAATGATACTGATAATGATGTGGGCCTCTCCCCCAGAGTGCTATACTCGGCCAGACTGATACTGATAATGATGTGAGCCTCGCCCCCAGAGTGTCATACCCAGCAAGACTGCTACTGATAATGATGCGAGCCTCGCCCCCAGAGTGCCATACTCGGCCAGACTAATACTGATAATGATGTGGGCTTTGCCTTCGGGACTTATCCCCAAAACTGATATTGATGATGTGATGGTTTATTTCAACATATTATACTGTCTCTCATGAGATAGCTCTGATAGCTAGACATATTTTCGTCCTCAATGAATGATTCACATCAAAACCTGAGAATCTTCAAAGTACTCGATACACTCAACTTTGATCATTTGAATAGGTGATCTGAACTAGACTCCTAGTGTGTGTGCGCTAAGACTCTCTCGCAACTTATTCCTTAAGTAGGCCAACTCGATGATTTCATCTCAGAGAATCGGATCAATGGGATTTCGTCTAACCAATCTAGATGTCTTGATCACACTATGTGATTACTTCGTCATACTCAACATGATATGGTCTTCTTCTTTTTTCTTGTCCTTTTCTTTTCATTCTTTTTCTTTTTCTTTTTTCTCTTTTCTTTCTTTTTTCTTTATTTTTCTCTTTTTTGACACACCTACCCTTTAAGGTAGCATTTCTCCTAATGGTGGTCCTAATACTCGCCCATGGGTAGCTTCACACTTATCGGTTATAGGCGGTCTATTTTTTCTGTTCTTTTCATTGCAGAGACTTTTCTTTGTTTCCAACCATATCATATATCGTAGCATAAGTAACCAAGAGTGGACATCCAGGCAAACGGTCATTCACTGATCCATTATCTCTTCAACTAGTCATCTTGTCAACCACACAGGCTTCCACTGTTGAGATCCCATAATCAAGTGCTCGTGAGTCTAGCTGGGATCAATCCATTCAGAGTGCCGGACGAGAGCACGTCTCGCACTTATCATTTCTAAGGCTTCTTCTTGCAGCAAATAATGTCATCACCGGACATATGCCCAACTATCAAAGACTTCCATTTCTCTCACTTTTTTTTCACTCACTCACTCCACGGAATTCTTCCTTTCTATTGCTGATAATGTGGGCTTCGCCCCCTGAGATTCTTTTTTGAAACTGATACTGGCATGGGCCTCAACCCTGGGACTCATCCCCGAAACTATACTGATATGGGCCTCAACCCTGGGACTCATCCCCGAAACTGACTGATATGGGCCTCAACCCTGGAACTCATCCCCAAAACTAATACCGATTCATTTCTGAGACTGATTATACTGTTACTGCTTCTGATTGGCTTGTCTTTGCCACTTTCTTTTTTCTTCTTTGAAAATATGTGAATACAAAACAAAACAAACACAAAAAAGAATGCAAAATACGTTACGTGCATGCGTGCATGCATGGATGAGTTTCCTATCCAGTTGGGTCAGGTCTTCTGTTGGTGACTACTAAGTCTTTTCTTCCTCAGGCAAAATACTGCTTCAATCTGTCCACATTGATCAGCTCAGTGAACTCATTCCCTTCCAATTCTGACAGTCTCACTGCCCCATTTCACATTACTTTCTGGATGATGTAGGGTCCTTCCCAGTTTAGTTTGAACTTTCCTCTCGGATCTGTTGTCGACGGCTTCGACTGCTTAAGCACCAAATCACCCTTTCTGATCTTGGTAAGACGCACCTTCTTATTGAATACTCGAGCCAGCCTCATCTGGTATATCTGCATGTGATGCAAAGACTTCATCCTTTTCTCATCCGTCAATGCTAACTGTTCAAACCTCTGCGAGACCCATTCTCGTTCAGGCAATTCTGCTTCTACTAATACCCGCATGGACTATATCTCAATTTCCACCGGCAATACAGCTTCCATTGCGTAGACCAAAGAGTAAGGTGTGGCTCCTATTGCCATTCTCTCTAAAGTTCTGTACCCCCACAGGGCATACGGTAGCTTATCTGTCTAATCTTTGCAATTCTCTGTTATATTAGCTAAAATCATCTTTATCGTCTTATTGGCTGCCTCGACTGCCCCATTAGCTTGCGGCCTGTAAGTTGACGACTTGTGATGGCTTATCCCATACTTCTGTAGCATCACCTTTGTCTCTTCCTGAAACTGGACTCCATTGTCCGTGACCACGTGATGCGGCATACCATACCGGCAGATGAGATTCCGAGCTATGAATTTCGCCATCTGCTTTGCTGTAACCTTGCGGAATGATTCAGCTTCCACCCATTTTGAAAAATAGTCTACTGCATGCGTTCGGTCGAATCTCTTCGATCATATCAATTCCCCATGCTGAGAAAGGCCACGGCTCTGACAGCCATTGTAACTCTGTATGTGGCAAATGATTCAAATTACCGTGTGCTTAACAATCATGACAGTGCTTTACCAGCTTCACGCATTCAGCTTCCACGGTCGATTAGAAAAACCTTGTCTTACTATCTTACGAGACAGATTCAACCCATTCATATGCGGTCCACATACATCGGCGTGCACTTCTTCCATTACCTTCTGAGCTTCTTCCTTCTTCAAATATTTCAGCTGAATACCATTTGCTTGCCTTTTATACAGTTCTCCTTTCAAACTTACATACTGAGAAGCCAACTTCTGAATGGCTATTCTCTCATTTCTGCTTGCTTCCTCTGGGAGTTCCCTATGTTCTAAGTACCGCTGGATATCATGATACAAAGGTTTTTCATCGTTGAGTTCTATTTCCAAGATTCTCTCTATCTCATAAACAGGTTTACTCGCTGTTGTCAACACCAGTAGTCTTATCACCAATTTCTCCAGATTTTCCCAAGTTACCACTAATGTTGCCAATGCGTCTGCCATGTGATTCTCTTCTCGCGGCAAGTGCTAAAATTTACAGTTAGGGATAACCTGTGTCAGATTTCTGAGGTAGAACAAGTAAGGCTTCAATCTTTCTTCTTTTAACTCCCATTCTCCTTGCATCTTTCGGATCACCAACATTGAGTCTCCATAAACTTTGACATTCTTAACTCTTAAGGCTATCAATGCAGTCAACCCGAATGCACATGCTTCATATTCGGCCAAGTTGTTTGTCACTTCGAACGTCAACCTCTTGGCCATAGGTAGGGTTTCTCCCTCGGGGGTTACTATTACGATTCCAATTTCGGCTCCTTTACAGTTCACTGCTTTGTCAAAATATATTCTCCACCCTTGGACTGCTATAGCTTGGATTTCCTCATCGGGGAATTCAAACTTGTACTGATCCCCTTCAACAGGTTGCAACGCTAGGAACTCCGCCACGGCTCGTCCTTTGATCACCTTAGTAGTAAGGTACTCGATATCAAATTCTGTCTGCAGCACTAACCATCTGCCCAACTTTTCAACTAGCGACGACACTGAATGCAGGTACTTCAAAGGATTCTCATTTGCTACCACTTAGATCTTGTAGGATTGGAAGTAATGACATAATTTCCTGGACGCCCACACTACTGCTAGACAGATCTTCTCCACTTCCTGATAGCAGACTTCGTACGGAAGCAGTTTCTTACTAAGGTAGTAGACAGCATGCTCTACTCCCGTCTCATCTGCTTGTACCATAATTGCCCACAGCGCTTCGGGTTCAATAGATAAATAAAGTACCAAGGGTCTACCCTGTCGTGGAGGTTTCAAAATAGGAGGCTTCACCAAATATTCTCTCATCTTGTCAAATGCTTCCTGACACTGTTCATTCCACTTCACCGGCTGGTCTTTCCTTAACAGTTTGAAGATAGGCTCACATACTGATGTCAACTTAGCGATAAACCGACTGATGTACTGGATTTTCCCAAGGAATGCTCTGACTTCTTTTCCATCTTCGGTGTTGGCATTTCAGTAATAGCCTTGATCTTTTCAGGATCTACTTATATTCCTCTCATTCCTACTGTATGGCCCAGTAACTTCCCTGATGTTACTCTAAACACACACTTCTTTGGATTCAACCGCAGGTTGTACTTGTCGACTCGTTCAAGGAAATTCTTCAATGCTTCTATATGCCCATCTCTCGTCTCTGATTTGACCATCATATCATCCACATACACCTCAATTTCCTTATGTATTACGTCGTGAAATAAAGTAGTGGTCATCTGCTGATAAGTGGCTCCGTCATTCTTAAGCCCAAACGGCATCACCTTGTAGCAATAGGTTCCCCATTCTGTGACAAAGGTGACCTTGTGCTTATCTTCCTCAGCCATAAGAACCTGATTGTATCCCGAGAACCCATCCGCGAATGAGTACATAGCAGACAAAGTCGCGCTATCAACAAGTACATCTATATGCGGCAAAGGAAAGTCATCCTTTGGACAAGCTTTATTGAGGTCTCTGTAGTCCACGCACATTCTGACTTTTCCGTCTTTCTTCGGTACTGGCACAATGTTTTCCAACCACTCAGGGTATTTCACCACTTCCAAAAACCCCACATCTATTTACTTCTTGACTTATTCCCTGACCTTCTCGGCCTACTCGGGTCTCATTCTTCGAAGCTTCTGCTTTACCGGTCTCATATTTGGATAAGTTGGTATCGCATGCAGGGCGATGCTTCTATCTACCCCAAGCATGTCCTCGTAGGACCAAGCAAATACCTTAGCATATTTGACCAATATCTCTTCTAATCTTTTCTGCTCTTCGGCGGAGACCTCACTTGAAATTAAAACTTCCTTGGGCTTTCAGGCGTACTAAGGTTGAATGTATTCGTTCTAGTTGAGTTGATATCAGATATGCTCAAGTCATGCAAGGTAAAAGGAGGAGACTCAAGCAAATAAGAAAAATGGTTGTCTTTATTGCTAATAAATGTGGGAGTAGACTCAAATAAATCTGGAAGATAAATGTCTTCATCTTCTACAGACATTTCTTCCTCCGCAATCGGTTTCTTCTCAGGCTCCTTACCCTCCTCGAGAGTCAGGCTCTCCAGCTTCATCAGTTCTTCTTCCAATTTCTCTTCTTCCTTCTTCGCAACCTCCTCTATCAACGGCTTCTCACCCAATATATCTTGGAAGATCTCAAATTTGGGCACCACAATCCCGTTAACTTCTACTGGTTCGGGCTATAATTGATACCCTGAAACCTTTACAAAGCATTCCATCAAATTCAGCCCTTTCTTCTTAGCCTTTGGCTTTTCCTCGTCAGACCTGTATCCCAAACCCCTCTGGGTAGTCGGCCCTTTAAAGTTTGGCAATGCTGGACCTTTACCTGGCTCGAACTGTATTTTCTCCATGATCTTAGCTACCTTGGGGTCCACCCACTCCTCAAAAGTTACGACACTTGGAACCTCGTGAAAGGTTATATTTCCAAAGCGGCTATAGCATTGTCCACCTCAGCTCGGATGGTGACAATCTCTCCTCCATATGGAAATTTAATCATCTGATGCAGAGTAGAGGGCACGCCCCCAAGCTTATAAAACTACGGCCTTCCCAACAACAAGGCAAAAGTGGCCGGGATATCTAGTACTGTGAACTCGACCTCGTTCTCAATCGGTCCAACCTTGACTACTGCGGTAAAAGTACCCTCAACTCCGTGCTTGCTATCATCATAAGCTTTGATAGTCATGTTAGAGGGACTCAGATCCGTCAGCTTTATACCCAGCCTCGCCAAAATCTTCAATGGGAACACATTGATGGATGAGCCATCGTCCACCATCACGCAAGATGACTTCTTACCCCTCACTTCAGCTCGGGTGAACAAAGGCCTATTATGGTTTCTTCCCTCAGCCAGGAGTTCTCCCTCAGAAAAGGTTATTTGCAAGGCTTTCTTCTGCACTGATCCGATAAATATTACGGGATTAGCATCCTCGGGCACTACTATCTTGCTTAAGGCCTCTACCATAGCTCGCATGTGCTCTCTGGACGCACACAACAACTCTTAGATACTCAATTATGCTCGGGTTTTCTTCAGTTGTCGCAGCACTACGTCTCCCTCAGCATTCTCCGTATTCTCGGCCACCTCTCGGCCTTCTGTCAGCATTTCCTTCTCTTTTTCTGTAGTATCACTATAAAAGCACCCACTTCGGGTCATCCCCTTCACCTATTCTTCATCACTACTCGAGAAATCCTCCCAGTAATTCTTCTTATGTTCCATCTCATCCTCACTGTTGCTATCCCAAATACCCAGGCAAAAGGCTTGGTGGTCGAAGTTTCGGAGGACAATGTCTTCTGGTAGGCCAGAGTTAATCATATAGGTAGGCGGGGGGGCGGAGTGATAGTTAGGCAGTGGGTTACGGTATGTGTTTGGATGTTCTTTCTCAGGGTTAGGAATTTTATGGGAGTCAATTAGGTCTTGGATTTCATGACGGAGGTGGGCACAACTGTCGTTGTCATGGCCTTTCTGCTGGTGGAAGTGACAGTAGCGGTTTATGTTGAGGTTTGGTGGGGGAGGATTTGGGAGTGGTTTAGGTTCCAATGGTTTTATGAGTCCTTGCTTGGTTAACTTCTCAAGCACCTTGGACAAGGGTTTACCCAGGTTGGAAAAGCGCCGGTTCTTAATGGCAGCAACCTCCGGAGTAACAGGCTTAGCACCCGAAGGCCCTCCGACAGTCCTCCTATTCAGACTATAAAACTTCCGATTCTCAGTTTTCTCCTCTTCAATATCCATGACAGTTTCCCTCAGCTGTCGGAAATCTGCAATCATGGAGGTCATCCTCCTCAACTTACCATAAATCGAGGGCTTAGTACCCTTGATAATCATCTTGATTTGGTCCTTCTCTGAGGGCCGAGTCTGCATCTTCAAAAGCTGACCTCTCCAGTGGTCTACATAGTCTTTAAAGCTCTCCTCCGGCTTTTGCTTGGTATTATCCAAGTCACGAAATGACAAGTTGATCTCCAAATCTGTAACATACTTCTTCAGAAAGGCATCTTCCAGTTCCCTCAAATCTTCCTTAACCTTTTTTCTCAAGGCTATGATACCACACTACAGGTGCCCCCTCGACTGACATCCCAAACATCTTTTGGACTTGGCTCTGCGATAGGCCTACTGAACTCATCACCGAGACATATTGCCATAGATGGACCCTCGGGTCTCCATTTCCATTAAATTTTGCAATGTCAGACATTTTAAACTGAGCTGGCAGCTGCTCCTCGAAGGTCATCGCATCATAATCCAACAAGTCCTCATGTTTCCCATTCAGTTTACGGGTAACCGACTCCATCTAATTACGGAGCTTCTGTATCTTGGCCTGAGACCCGGCTATTCTCCCAGCGGTATATTCAGCTATATCATCATCAAACACAAGAGCATCATTATTCAATCCACTTGGAGGGCTTTCACACCTCTCATTTTCAGATCCTCCCGCAGCACGAGGCACAACCATATTAGATATAGCGGTAGTCAAGGCTTGCAGTTGTTCAGTGACTTTAGTGAGATTAGCTTCAATCTGATCCATGCGAGACCCTTCATTGACTGATTCACTCATGTTTACTGAAGGCCTTATGATTAGTCTCCCATCTTCCCTAACCCAACGGGAATCTATGGTGTCTTTTATGATCATGTGTCAGTGTGTATGCGTGCAATGCATGTAATGTATAAATTCATAAAAATTCTATACTAATTGGCCCATTATCATTCTAGAGTGTTCAATCACATTATTGCGCGGCGCAAACTTATCCCAGTTGAAAAGGCCCAATAGGTTTACACTTTGCGATAACATGGCTAAACGACTTCAAATGATACGGGGCCTAAACATAAAGTGGCCCTCGGTATTTTAGAAGCTTTTGGCCCAATTTTCATAAAGCATGGACTCAGCCCAGTTTAAATGGCCCAACAAGCCCATATCTCATGACAAAAGGTCCAACTGAATCCAAATGACAATGGTCCTAAACGCAAACATAAAGGAACAGTTTCTATTGGTCCTAAAACTACAGTTCATGTACAGATTTATAGGGGTACAGACAAAGGCTCTCGTCGACGAAGGATTTCCCACAACTAGGACTCCCCACTCAAGGGTTCAAGCGACCAAGTGAGCATACCTTTTTTTTATACACTAAGGTACGTGCCAATGAGTTATGGTGCGTGACTGACTGTCCAATGGATTTCCAATTGTAGATTCCCCAGAGGGATGGTGGAGCGAACTCTCTTAAATACCCAAGCCTCTTAGACTCTTATTGCTTGGTGATAGGAATAAACAACGAGTCCTCCAAATTAGTCCATCACAGTAAATTACGAGTACATGATTATCTAGGTACCTTCACAGCTTTTCCTTATAGAAAGGTAGTGAATGAAAGAAGACACCAAACCATTACCTAGCCTTAATAGTGCCTTTGATTAAATCACTTTCAACCCACTGTAGACATGGTTAATTAAAGCAAAAATCACAAACATTACAAGACATTATTTCGGGGTCGATTCTCTGTCCCCAGTGGAGTCGCCAGACTGTAGGACACAAAAATTGGCGACGCTGTTCTAGGCTCCCGGCCTTGTTGGGAGTACGAAATAGTCCGCGGGGGAACTAAACCAGAGAAATAACATGGAGTCGCCACCCGATGCGAACCATGAAAATGTGATTTAAGGCAGCACTCACCCCTCGCAAGGGAAGACCTCAAACTGTTGGGTTCGGAATGGTCCCTTACTTATGTCACTCGTAATGATATGATTTATGCAATAAACTAACCGAATCTACTCAACATGTATGCTCAAAGGTGACTTAGATCTAGTTCTCATTTATCAAAATAAATCCTATAACTAAGTTCGCATGCTTTGAAAATAAGTCATTATAACGGCAAGCATACGATATCACACAACGAGCATGTCGAAACATAAAACACAAAGAACAAATAAATAACTACTTAAACAAAACGTAAATTAAATTCTTAATGCAAAATCAAAGAAACAAATCGTGCATAAACATAATCATGCTTAAAAATAAACGACATACTAGACTAAATCATGCTTCAATAATAAATAGCGTACTAGCAACCTAATCATGCTTAAATACATGGTTGGATGAAACAAAATATGTGTGTCTCTCAAGTGGTATGTGGTATTGTATCCTGAGTGCAGACCGTACTACCATCCATTCTGATTCAGCTAGGAAATTTACGTCCAAGTTTCCATCCGATATACCACAAAAGAGAACATGCATTCCGCTAATCCAAAAATCACATCATTCCTCAATAAACTACTCTTATGCGATAATATATTAAAATAAATAAAAGAAATGAAAGATAATAAATAAAAAAAGTGCCCTCAGGTCTAAACTCTTTTGTCGTCTCTCGAAAGCTCGTTACACGGCCGTCGGAAGGGTTGATATTCCGTAAATTTTCTGGTTCACTAATCCAACATTTTTCCTCCTTATTTCGCTGTTTGGACTACTGCTTTCACTCCATTTTACTGCTATTTTTGTTGTATTTTTTGGTTACAGTTTTAAGGTAAATAGGGGACTGTTTTTGTGGTTTTTTGAGAGGTATTGGGCTAATGTTTTTGGGGTGTTTTAAGGCTAAAAAACTAGCAGTTTATGCGGTAGTTTCAGGGTGTTTTCAGGGTAGTTTTAAGGGTCTAATATGCGGTAAATACTGGCAGTGCAGCGGGGCTGTTCGTGATGCAATGGGGCAGTGATATGGGGTAGTAAGACGTGGCGAACTTGGCAGTATATTGGTGCGGTTTGTGGCTGGGAATGGCGGCTGTAGAGAGGGGGTTTTTGTGTGGTTTTGGGCAGTAAATGAGCGGCTGGACTGGGCTGGTTTGATGATGTTTGTGCAACTGTAGGGATGGGATTTAGGTGCGGTTTTTGAGCAGTGAATGAGTGGCTGGACTCAGCTGGTTTGATGATGTTTATACGGCTATATAGACTGGCTTGGGGATGCGGCAATGGGAATTCTTGTTTGTGCTTTTGGGCATGAATAGGTTAGGTTGTTTCTTATGAGAATATTATGTGTGTGAGCAAGGGGTTTAGATGTGTGAGGAAGGGTTCTTTTTATAGGCAATGGATGAGGGCTTTCCTTGTTTGAGAAGGAGAATAATTTGTGCATTAATGTGATATCTTTTTAATTAGTATGTGATAAGGAAAATCTTTTAATTAGGGAAGTGATTTGATTAAATTTGATTTATTCTCTTTTTGTTAGGGATATGATTTAGTTTAATTAGACAATGGATCCATGGGATATATTTAATTTTGGAAATGGATTTGGCTTGATTTATGCATGTGTTTAATATGATTTTTGTTATTTTGGAAGGTGTTATGGGCGTGTGGCTTAAGGCTTTGTTTGGGTGTGTGGGCTTTGTCCATTTAGTGGGCTTGGTGTATGGTTTAGGGATATGTGGGCTTGGTTGTTGAGTTTTTCTAAGGTCCCAAGATCAAATCAAAGCATGAAAACATGAGTGAATACATCAACGGAGGTAGCGGAATACTCACATCGATCGGTTGAGTCGATTTGGAGACGATACAAGCCAAGAAACTCACTGCCTTTCACGCCAAACAGCAGCAGTCCACTGCCTTCGTCAACAGAATTTTGAGCTGCGAAACGGAGCTCCGATCTTCGTTGGACGGATCCCGGCTCATGGGTGAACCTCCCTACCACCTTCGCAAGACTCGTAAGTGTGCTAGCACTTGAATTTTTGCCACAAAACCCACCCTTGCTTCCCTTTAGCTCACGGCAAAACTGGTTCAAAACCAGAAACTTTTGATGTTGGCGTGAGGAGAGGAGAGAGTTTGAGAGAGATGAGAGAAGTGTATTATATCCCAAATGCATTTTAAGTATTTCTTATATACTTTGTTTGAAATTCAAAAGCATTTCACTTGCATTTGCCTTGCATTTGCATTTAAAAAGTCAAACAATTTAAAGCAAACACTATTCACATCAACTTTAAGTCATGTCAACTTTAAGTCATGTCTCAAGTCTTTTCAATCAATCAATCACTCACATCAATCAATCAAATGTCACATCACTCAAAGTGACGCTTGATTTGACGCTTGATGTGATTATTGATTTGACGCTTGATGTGACTTGCGTCGCCGCACTCGAATTCGAAATACGAATGCGCTCGCAATCACACTCGGGCTTGGGTTCGCTAATTCAAAATTAACGATTTTTCCGTCGCCTCGTAATTAAATGATTACGCCTAGCGAATTAACTATTCACGTCGCTAACGAATTAATTTTAAATTAATTCGTTCGCCCGAATTAAAATCTAGTTTTAATTCTGCGTCGAAATCTAATTTCGTTTAATATAATTAATTCATCGATTAATTCCAAATTAATCACTATCTCTCTCTCTACGATATTTTATCCTAGATAAAATATCTCTTAATTAATCCTAGATTAATTTTCTCTCTCTTCTATATAATCCCAGATTATTCAAGAGTGCGAGTTGTGCGTCATCGGTGGATTATCGGGAAGCGACCCATGAGATCTCCGGATAAGTTGGCTATAAACACGGTCGTCGGAGTATCCGAATCACGTATGTACCAAGTACTACGTTCTACCGATTTACGAGACAAGGTCTACTCCTAGCAAAGTACCAAGTCTACCCAATTCTCCGGACATATCCTTTAATGAATATTTAGATCTATATCAAGCGTAGTATACAATCGTATTGTGTGTATCGGCCCAGTATCGGATAGTCACGTGTTAGGGCTGGGGCTGGATAAGTGTCTGCCCCGTCCGAAACACATATCGGATGTCTGGTAACTAGTCTCTATAATCGGATATTCATGACCTAGTCATAATATCACGATTGGATGCGCATCACTTAAGAGCACTAATACCGTATCCTGCGTGACATCATCTCCACTATGACTGGAGTGATACTTCCGTCTTGACATCACATCCAATACACTACGACTCTCTGATAAACCCAGAAGTGGTAGACACAGAACCGGTCAAAGCCCCCAACCACCAAAACCAAAGTTTATCGATTATCGTAAGTATTAGCGATGCAAGTCTCAGGTTAAGACTATACACACCTACCTTGATTTCGGCCTCCCATAGACATCTATTCATAATACCAATGGGATTCCGAAGGGTCTATCCAGAGCGAAGCTGTTTCCCCTACCATCGGTGAAACACGACCTCCTATCGCACTTGCATAAGTCTCCAACACTTATATATATGAGAACTATGCCGTTGTGCCCTCACAACGCGCACAAGTGCAATACTAGCCTATTCCGCATTATCGATGTCCAGTCTCGATAATACTACGACTAGGGATATTTAATGATTAATCCTTCGTGGACTGATACTGTCTCATATCATCTCAATCCAGGAACTAATCATAGGGACCTCTCTTCATTTATATATCTATGGTGATCTAATCACAAAGGATGAGAGTGCAATTTCCTTGTTACATAGTTAATTTGCTACAACAACACAATGATCTGTGCAAATAGTGACGCTATGGGTCATATTATCCAACAATCTCCCACTTGGCACGTAGCGAGTCACTCAAGTGTTCCAACACTTGAACTATGTAAGGTTCGCTCAAATTGCTGAGGAAAGGTTTTCGTCAGCGGATTTGTTTGATTATCGTCTGACGTGATTTACACGACCATCACATCGCTATGATGTATGATTCGAACGAATCAGATGATATAGAAGTATGTATCTGGATCGTCGATGAGACCTTTAATTCCTTAGCCTGTGCTGACGCCTAGTTCAGCTGCTAACAGAACTATATCTAATCTAATTAGATTTATGTTCGATCCAAATGGCTTCTTTTGTTGCCTCAGCTGCAGCAATAATCCGCATTTGTTGTTTATTCGGCAACAGTTATCTGCTTGGAATATTTCCAGCTCACTGTCCCGTAATTCAAACTTTATAGTACCGTAGCATTTAATAGTTTGGAAACTTGCAGTGGTGATCCCAGTCACTTCAAGTTCTCATTCTCCATAGTTTAAGACAGCATCTTTAGTTCTCTAAGATACTAACAGATGTTCTCAATTTCAATTTAGTGACTATCACTAGGATTGACCTGATTGTGACTCCATATGCTCGAAGCGTATGAGACACCAATACAAGTACATTTTAAATGTACGATTTCCCAGAGAGTGTTAACAAACTCCAAATCTATCCCAGTAGATCTTTATTCCTTGAATAAAGGTTGTTACTCCCCATAATTCTACGGAGAATTTGTATTGAAAGAATATCTATGAAAGCCAAGCTTTCTACAATAGCTATATGGGAATTTCACTGTTAGTGCGCTCTCCCACTAACCTCATTATATACACAAGAATTATTTCGTTTTGAGTCAAATCATAAACCATTATGATTATTGCAAAACGACAGTTCCAAGAACCTTATGCTTGTTTCAATCCAAACATGGATCGAATAACCCGCAAACCTTGTTTGTCGGTTATACAAAATCGTCAGAATGTTATAAACATTCTCCAAAAGGTTTCTTTTTCAGGAAAGCGATTTTGATTTATAACTGACACATTTCATAAATGAAATATACAGTTATTTCAAGCATTTTCAAAATGGATTTACCATGGCAACAGGTAAAAGGTCGAACCGTTATTAACACAATGTTGATAACGACACCTTTCCGTCAAAAGCCTAGCTTTGTACGTTGGTATGTTGCCTTCCATGTATGTCTTCCTTGAAGACGTTTAATGTACCATAGGCACAATGCCTTGTGGTACAAAAACTAGTATCCAAAATAGTTGTTATACATGGAATCCATTTCGGATTAATGGCACTTTGCCATAACAGGGAGTCGATACCTAGTATCACTTCCTCTAAACGTAGTCGGATGGTACACCTCCATAAGATTGACATCTTCATGGGGCGAGATCAGAAACCCATACCCTAGGTTTTTTCTGACTCTATCCGATTTACTAAGTTCTTGTGTATTTGAAGATTAATGGTATAGATTCATCATAGATGAACTAATTGTGTTCCATTAAGGACTTGTGCCATGAACAGTGTTACTCCGATTTTCATCGAGTATCACTATCCTCCCACTGACCACTGCATATCGGTATTCCTCTCAGGAAAAACGCATGGTGAGCAACAATTACATTGTTCTCATGTGGGATTTATAAGTACTATACTTAAGGTTTCCCTTAGGATAACCTATATCGGCACTTATCCAATTTGGGTCTTAGTTTGGTATAATCCAAACGTTATGCCTGGCATACCCAAATTATCAGGAATGAGAAACCCGTTTCTTCTTTCCTGTTCATATCCTATATGATATCTGTCAAACAGATTTATATGGAACCTTATTCTAAATAAGTTTTGCACTGTTAATACATGTCCTGTAGAAGGAAATAGTAGCTCAGAGCGACTCGTGACAAACCTTATCATGTCCAACAAAATTGGTTTTAGTTGGACACACCGTCTAACTGACGTGTCTCGAAAGGAGTCCTCATATGAAAGAATACCGTACTCTTTCATGTACATATGAAACTTACTGTTTAAGTATTTTCCATTACGGCCTTACCGTGGCGGAATAATACTATAGCCGATCTGTTTATTTACTTCGTGTCGAAACTTCAAAAGTTTCCGATCTGTGTTCTTCAAAAGAAACACATAACCATAACGTGATGCCACATCCGTTAAGGTCACGAAATATTCATGTTCACATCTAGCCTAGCTAGATATGGGCCCACTAACTTCACCATGAATAGGGCTAACAGATCGGTGGCCCTTTTACTATTACCAAGTAAATAGTATTTTAGGTATTTAACCTAATAAACTAGATTCGCAGACCTTATTTGAATAGTCAAATCAGTCCTAGTACCCACTCTTCAAAAGTGTGGATATACGAGTCTCGTTTAATTGTGTCCTAGACAACAATGCCACAAATAAGTCTCCTTGATCAAATCAATTTGAGCTATTTATTTGTCATTTTATATGTTTGAGATTTATATTCAAAATATAAATTATGTTATTTACATCTAATGTATTTATCTCAGTATCACCTTTATATATTGAAACACTTTAGTGTTCTAGAATATAAAGGTTTTATCCACAATGGATTAAACACTGATATAGAGATAATGTCTCTAGTCAAACTAGTTACATTATAACATTTCCTAATTTAAGTACATACCCTAAGGGTAGTTCTTAAACTTAGGTATCTGCGGTCGAAACAGCGACTTTCGTCCCGTTTCCGATTCGCAGAGAAATCTCGGCTTGAAGTCAGTATCCAGCTCAAAGCGGATTCCGAACATCAATACATATATTTTATGTATCACACTAGTATTTAAAATCCAATTTCAATACTAGTAGCGAACATAACTTTGACAAATATTTTTAAAGTTAGAGCCTCGCCCTTTCTTTAATTCCTTCGTGTCTTCCATATCCAAATGGTAGTCACTTTGGGATATGTCAATTATCTTTTCAATATTTCACAAACCTTTGGCCAAGCCTTGGGTTTCGGAATATCGAAACGATATGCACCTTGTGCAACATGCCCAATTGCAAACTTTGACTTTTCTCTCCACTAGAATAGTCAATTAATTCTCTAAGAATTTTAATTGCAATTTTAATACTTTTAAATCTAAAGATAGATTATTATTATAAGTATTTAATTAAGCACTAAAGTCATCATCACATAAATCTTCCAAAGATTTTATGCTCTACTATTTGCTTAATTATGGGCTTAGTCATAATAAGTTATTTTATCAAATAAATTAACCTATTATTAATTCCCAATTGAAAATTAAATCATTTAAAACATTTAATCTTATGATTATATATTTTAAATATTCAACTTTTCAATTCTTTCTTGATTTCAATAGTCCAACTATTTAATCAATTTTAATAAGGTACTATTTATTATAATGATTACAATAATCCAATTATTTAATCAACTATAATTTTAATATTGATTACTATAATCCAATTATAAAATCAACTATCATTTTAATTCAATTATATTGATTACTATAATCCAATTATAAAATCAACTATATATTGAATAAGTTTGTATATAGTCCAACTATATATATTTTTTTAAAACAACGTAAAATATTGACGAATGATATTTGTTTGAGCGCGTATGGCGAGTAATTGAACGAATGTTGCAAATTCAATACTTGCCTCCCACTATTTTTCGTCGAGCCTCTAACCCTCTGTGGAGTACTCGGGAAACCGTGTTTCCTAGTGGGCTAGGATCCTGTCAAATAACATACAACCTTGACTTTGGCCAACAAGCTGTATGCTACTTAACCAGGTAGATCTCACAGATCAATTGGATCCAATCCAATTCCCAGATCCGGTTAGGTGGACATCCAAGTCCTAAACATATTACTTATGCCAATGTATCTAATACATTTTCTAACCTTATCCTCCGAATCATCTAGGCCTTGGCTTTGGCACAACAAACCTAATGACTCCAGTTAAGCGGGACCCATTGACAAGGAAAGTTTCGTAATCAATGTCTTTGGACAAGAAGTGATCTTGACTTTGGCCAACAAATCACAACTTGGACTAGACACCGATGTGGAAACAAAACTCTCATGATTCAAATACATCCAATTGACAAGGTCTTGACTTTGGCCAACAAACCAATGCCAATCAGATCTTGAACAAGAATCATTCAATGGAAGGATAATCGCTTAATATAAAACGAGGGTTTTTCGCGTGCAAATTGGCTACCCATTTAATTATCTTTGTTAGGTCTCATCATCATACACCCTTAAACATGCATTCTAAACACATAATAAAGCGAGTATGAAATAAAATAATAATGATATGCGGATGGATACTTTACACATTGATCCTAGATCAAATCTCTCCCTTTCTCACTCAAGCTAGCACTTGTACTACTTCTACCCGTTACACTACACTTCTAAAGAAACCTCATATACATAGAGGGAATAGGTGAGAAGAGAATACAAGAGAAAGAAGGTGATAAGGCTGGACACGCAGGTCCAATTTAATAAATCAAATTTATTACAACAATTTCTAAAATTGCCCACCCATCTAATATCCATCCGATATACATTATTCATTCAACACAACCAAGTATTCACACATATAAGCATGCTATCAATCAATCTAATCAAATTAATTAATCTGATAATTAGGTGATCATCCAATGTTCAAAACAACGATTTGATTTTGATCGAGTCAAACTCGTTTTTGCGAATAAGTACTTAAAGTACGAATTCATGAATTAAATTAAACTACATTATTAAATCTAATTTAACATGTACTTAATACTAATTCACTATTCAATTCCAAATTAAATATAACACTTTTATTTAATAAACCTTTTACGATTTAAATTCCAAATCTAATCGTAACGCGTCTCAAAGACCGATTAACGTCCAACGTCAATTCAATTAAAGTCCAATGGGCTTTTGATTGATTTCTTAAGGCGTGGACTTTTGGTCAACTCGGGTCAAACCGATAACCAAAGTCCAATCCGGGATTTACCCCATAAGCCCATAAATCAATCTTGGCCCATTAGGCCCAATTGAACTTTAAAGGTTCATTAGTCGCAATTGGGCTTTATGGTTAAGGTTTTGGGCCCAATTGGATCCAATCCATTTGGCCTAAACCAAACTTGATAAATCAAGCCCAATAGGCCCAATTACAACATTAGAAGCCCAAATCCAATTTAAAGCCTAAATAATTAAATTACACATATCCAATTACCGCAATTTAATTACCTAAAGTGCGTTACATGATTAATCGACTAAAAAAACATTTTCTAAAACACAATATTATACTCCAATTAATCATGCTAAATTCATTATCACATGTCCAACACATAAATTAAAAATCAAACCCATTTACATGCTTAAAGGTCTCGGCCAAAAGAGGGATTTTTGTGTCCGATTCGGTTTCGATCCAATCGAACCTACAATCGACATTAAATCACCATCCTAAATGATTTCACACACATCCAATGTCACAAAATCAAAAATACCAAGACATTAGGGCATATACACCATTCGGCCAACTAAAGATTTTGGGCTTTTTGTCCAATTCGAAATCCAATCCAATTCGATTCAAATTAACGTCAACCTAATCGATTCTAACTCATCAAATGAATCAAAAATCAAAAATCCAAGATCCCAAAATTCCAATCACATTCGGCCAAGTATATATTTGGGGAAAATTATTCCAAATGGATTTTTCATCAAATTGATCCAACCAATATGCAATTAAACATTTATAAGCATACTCAAACAAACAATTTATTCAAATCATGCTCAAATCACTTTACCCAAATTTTAAATCCCTAAATTTCATGCTTGCAACACTAGCTCTAGATGCCATTGTTGAGTTTTCTAAGGTCCCAAGATCAAATCAAAGCATGAAAACATGAGTGAATACATCAACGGAGGTAGCGGAATACTCACATCGATCGGTTGAGTCGATTTGGAGACGATACAAGCCAAGAAACTCACTGCCTTTCACGCAAACTGCAGCAGTCCACTGCCACCTTCGTCAACAGAATTTTGAGCTGCGAAACGGAGCTCCAACCTTCGTTGACGGATCCCGCTCATGGGTGAACCTCCCTACCACCTTCGCAAGACTCGTAGTGTGCTAGCACTTGAATTTTTGCCACAAAACCCACCCTTGCTTCCCTTTAGCTCACGGCAAAACTGGTTCAAAACCAGAAACTTTTGATGTTGGCGTGAGGAGAGGAGAGAGTTGAGAGAGATGAGAGATGTGTATTATATCCCAAATGCATTTTAGTATTCTTATATACTTTGTTTGAAATTCAAACATTCACTTGCATTTGCTTGCATTTGCATTTAAAAAGCAAACAATTTAAAGCAAACACTATTCACATCAACTTCAGTCATGTCAACTTTAAGTCATGTCTCAAGTCTTTTCAATCAATCAATCACTCACATCAATCAATCAAATGTCACATCACTCAAAGTGACGCTTGATTTGACGCTTGATGTGACGATTGATTTGACGCTTGATGTGACTTGCGTCGCCGCACTCGAATTCGAAATACGAATGCGCTCGCAATCACACTGGGCTCGGGTTCGCTAATTCTAAATTAACGATTTTTCCGTCGCGTCGTAATTAAATGATTACGCCTAGCGAATTCACTATTCACGTCGCTAACGAATTAATTCTAAATTAATTCGTTCGCCCGAATTAAAATCTAATTTTAATTCCGCGTCGAAATCTAATTTCGTTTAATATAATAATTAATTCGATTAATTCCAAATTAATCATATCTCTATCTCTCTCTACGATATTTTATCCTAGATAAAATATCTCCGTAATTAATCCTAGATTAATTTTCTCTCTCTTCTATATAATCCCAGATTATTCAAGAGTGCGAGTTGTGCGTCATCGGTGGATTATCGGGAAGCGACCCATGAGATCTCCGGATAAGTTGGCTATAAATACGGTCGTCGGTGTAACCGAATCACGTACGTACCAAGTACTACGTTCTACCGATTTACGAGACAAGGTCACTCCTAGCAAAGTACCAAGTCTACCCAATTCTCCGGACATATCCTTTAATGAATATTTAGATCTATATCAAGCGTAGTATACAATCGTATTGTGCGTATCGGCCCAGTATCGGATAGTCACGTGTTAGGGCTGGGGCTGGATAAGTGTCTGCCCCGTCCGAAACACATATCGGATGTCTGGTAACTAGTCTCTATAATCGGATATTCATGACCTGGTCATAATATCACGATTGGATGCGCATCACTTAAGAGCACTAATACCGTATCCTGCGTGACATCATCTCCACTATGACTGGAGTGATACTTCCGTCTCGACATCACACATCCAATACTCTACGACTCTCTGATAAACCCAGAAGTGGTAGACACACAGAACCGGTCAAAGCCCCAACCACCAAAACCAAAGTTTATCGATTATCGTAAGTATTAGCGATGCAAGTCTCAGGTTAAGACTATACACACCTACCTTGATTTCGGCCTCCCATAGACACATATTCATAATACCAATGGGATTCCGAAGGGGTCTATCCAGAGCGAAGCTGTTTCCCTACCATCGGTGAAACACGACCTCCTATCGCACTTGCATAAGTCTCCAACACTTATATATATGAGAACTATGCCGTTGTGCCCTCACAACGCGCACAAGTGCAATACTAGCCTATTCCGCATTATCGATGTCCAGTCTCGATAATACTACGGCTAGGGATATTTAATGATTAATCCTTCGTGGACTGATACTGTCTCATATCATCTCAATCCAGGAACTAATCATAGGGACCTCTCTTCATTTATATATCTATGGTGATCTAATCACAAATAATGAGAGTGCAATTTCCTTGTTACATAGTTAATTTGCTACAACAACACAATGATCTGTGCAAATAGTGACGCTATGGGTCATATTATCCAACATTGGTGTGTGTCTTGCGGGGGTTTGGACTAAAGGTGTGGCTTTGAAATGGAGGTCCCACAAAGCGATCCGGAAGCTAATCCTCGCGAGTTAAAAAATCAACAAAAATGTCATTCTTGACTTTTCCCCTTCCTAGTCCTGTCCTTTCCCCTCCCGCGCTTCACAATTAAAGAGGTAGTGTCTCATACGGACTCATCTGTTGGTTAATTGTAAATCTAGGTCCCAAGATGAAACAAGCAATGAAAATAATGCATGAACACACCAACGAGGTAGCGGAATACTCACATCGATCGGTTTGAGTCGATTTGAAACGATGAAGCAACAAAATAAACCCACTGCCAAGTGCGCCAATGGTTGTGCAGTTCACTGCCCCAAAATCAATTTTTGAGATGATGAACGAGCTCAAGCTTCGTCGAACGGATCCGGCTCATGGGTAAACCTCCCTACCACCTTCGCAAGACTCGTAAGTGTGCTAGCACTTGATTTTCTCACATGAAAAACCACCTTGCTCCCTATTGTCCACGCCAAAACTGGTTCAAAACAGTGAAGAGTGGACTGGTTTTGGCGTGAGAGAAGAGAGAGATGGAGAGAAAAATGAGTTATGAATTAATGAAATGTAAAGCAAAGTGATTATTATATTTTCCAAAAATAATCAATTTTTTCATTTAATTTTATCAAATAAATCAATGAATATTGGAGCAAAACCCATAAGTTTGTTTTTCCCTCCAAAATGCTTTTACATTTTATGTCAAGTCCATCACTTTCACATTAACATCACTTAATAAAGTGATGTAAGTCAATCATCAATCACATCACTCAAAGTGACATTTGATTTGACGCTTGATGTGACTAATGATTTGACGCTTGATGTGACTTGCGACGCCGTACTCGAATTCGAAATACGAATGCGCTCGCAATCACACTCGGGCTCGGTTCGTTCGCTAATTCCAAATTAACGATTTTTCCGTCGCGTCGTAATTAAATGATTACGCCTAGCGAATTCACTATTCACGTCGCTAACGAATTAATTCTAAATTAATTCGTTCGCCCGAATTAAAATCTAATTTTAATTCCGCGTCGAAATCTAATTTCGTTTAATATATCGAATATATTAATTTACAGATTAATTCCAAATTAATCGTTATCTCTCTCTAGACGATATTTTATCCTAGATAAAATATCTCCGTAATTAATCCTAGATTATTTTCTCTCTCTTCTATATAATCCCAGATTATTCAAGAGTGCGAGTTGTGCGTCATCGGTGGATTATCGGGAAGCGACCCATGAGATCCCCGGATAAGTTGGCAGTAAATACGGTCGTCGGAGTATCCGAATCACGTACGTACCAAGTACTACGTTCTACCGATTTACGAGACAAGGTCGACTCCTAGCAAAGCACCAAGTCTACCCAATTCTCCGGACATATCCATTTAAGAATATTAAGATCTGTATCAAGCGTAGTATACCATGTATTGTGTGTATCGGCCCAGTATCGGATAGTCACGTGCTAGGGCTGGGGCTGGATAAGTGTCTACCCCGTCCGAAGCACATATCGGATGTCTGGTAACTAGTCTCTATAATCGGATATTCATGACCTGGTCATAATATCACGATTTGATGCGCATCACTCAAGAGCACTAATACCGTATCCTGCGTGACATCATCTCCACTATGACTGAAGTGATACTTCCGTCTCGACATCACACCCAATACACTACGACTCTCTGATAAACCCAGAAGTGGTGTACGCAGAACGGTTAAAGCCCTGTACCACCAAGACCAAAGTCTACCGATTATCGTAAGTATTAGCGATGTAAGTCTCAGGTTAAGACTATACACACCTACCTTGATTTCGGCCTCCCATAGACACATAGTCATAATACCAATGGGATTCCGAGGGTCTATCCAGAGCGAAGCTGTTTCCCGTACCATCGGTGAAACACGACCTCCTATCGCACTTGCATAAGTATCCAATACTTATATATATGAGAACTATGCCGTTGTGCCCTCACAACGCACACAAGTGCAATACTAGCCTATTCCGCATTATCGATGTCCAGTCTCGATAATACTACTCCGGCTAGGGATATTTAATGATTAATCCTTCGGGGACTGATACTGTCTCATATCATTCTCAGTCCAGGAACTAATCATAGGGACCTCTCTTCATTTATATATCTATGGTGATCTAATCACAAATGATGAGAGTGCAATTTCCTTGTCACATAGTTAATTTGCTACAACAACACAATGATCTGTGCAAATAGTGACGCTATGGGTCATTTTGTCCAACAATCTCCCACTTGGCACATAGCGAGTCACTCAAGTGTCCCACACCCGAACTATGTACGGTTCGCTCAAATTGCTGAGGAAGGTTTTCGTCAGCGGATTTGTTTGATTATCGTTGACGCGATTTATACGATCATCACATCGCCACGATGTATGATCCGAACGAATCAGATGATATAGAAGTATATATCTGGATCGTCGATGAGACCTTTAATTCCTTAGCCTGTGCTGACGCCTAGCTCAGCTGCTAACAGAACTATATCTAATCTAATTAGATTTATTTTCGATCCAAATGGCTTCTTTTGCTGCCTCAGCTGCAGCAATAATCCGCATTTGTTGTTTATTCGGCAACAGTTATCTTGCTCGGAATTTTCCAGCTCACTGTCCCGTTATTCAAACTTTATAGTACCGTAGTATTTAATTGTTTGGAAACTTGCAGCGGTGATCCCAGTCACTTCAAGTTCTCCTTCTCCATAGTTTAAGACAGCATCTTTAGTTCTCTCAGATACTAACAGATGTTCTTAATCTTCAATCCAGTGACTATCACTTGGATTGACCTGATCGTGACTCCATATGCTCGAAGCGTATGAGACACCTATCAAGTACATTTTAAATGTACAATTTCCCAGAGAGTGTTAAACAACTCCAAATCTATCCCAGTAGATCTTTATTCCTTGAATAAAGGTTGTTACTCCCCAGAATTCTACGGAGAATTTCTATTGAAAGAATATCTATGAAAGCCAAGCTTTCACCAATTGCTTTATGGAATTTCACTGTCAGTGCGCTCTCCCACTAACCTCCTTATATACACAAGAATTATTTCGTTTTGAGTCAAATCATAAACCATTATGATTATTTCAAAACGTCAGTTCCAAGAACCTTATGCTTGCTTCAATCCAAACATGGATCGAATAACCCGCAAACCTTGTTTGTCGGTTATACAAAATCGTCAGGATGTTGTAAACATCCCAAAAGGTTTCCTTTTCAGGAAAGCGATTTTGATCTGTAACTGACACATTTCATAATGAAATATACAGTTATCAACAAGCATCTTCAAAATGGATTTACCATGGCAACAGGTAAAAGGTTGAACCGTTATTAACACAATGTTGATAACGATACCTTTCCGTCAAAAGCCCAGCTTTGTACGTTGGTATGTTGCCTTCCATGTATGTCTTCCTTGAAGACGTTTAATGTACCAATAGGCACAATGCCTTGTGGTACAACAACTAGTATCCAAAATAGTTGTATACATGGAATCCATTTCGGATTCATGGCACTTTGCCATACAGGGAGTCGATACCTCGTATCACTTCCTCAAAACGTAGTCGGATGTACACCTTCATAAGATTGACATCTTTATGAGGTTAGATCAGAAACCATACCCTAGGTTGTTTTCTGACTCTATCCGATCTACTAGTTTCTTGTGTATTTGAAGATTAATGGTATAGATTCATCATAGATGAACTATTTGTGTTCCATTAAGGACTTCGTGCCTTGAACAGTATTACTCCGATTTTCATCGAGTATCACTATCCTCCCACTGACCACTGCATATCGGTATTCCTCTCAGGAAAAACCGCATGGTGAGCAACAATCACATTGTTCTCATGTGAGATTTACAAGTACTATACTTAAGGTTTCCCTTAGGATAACCTATATTGGCACTTATCCAATTTGGGTCTTTTAGTTTGGTATCATCCAAACGTTATGCCTGGCATACCCAAATTATCAGGAATGAGAAACCCCGTTTCTTTCCTGTTCATATCCTATATGATATCTGTCAAACAGATTTATATGGAACCTTATTCTAAATAAGTTTTTGCACTGTTAATACATATCCTATTGAAGGAAATAGTAGCTCAGAGCGACTCGTGATAAACTTTATCATGTCCAACAAAATTCGGTTTTAGTTCGGACACACCGTCTAACTGACGTGTCTCGGGAGGAGTCCTCATTGAAAGAATACCGTACTCTTTCATGTACGTATGAAACTTACTGCTTAAGTATTTTCCATTACGGTCTTACCGTGGCGGAATAATACTATAGCCGATCTGTTTATTTACTTCGTGTCGAAACTTCAAAAGTTTCCGATCTGTGTTCTTCAAAAGAAACACATAACCAAACGTGATGCCACATCCGTTAAGGTCACGAAATATTCATGTTCACATCTAGCCTAGCTAGATATGGGCCCACTTACTTCACCATGAATAGGGCTAACAGATCGGTGGCCCTTTTACTATTACCAAGTAAATAGTATTTTAGGTATTTTACCTAATAAACTAGATTCGCAGACCTTATTTGAATAGTCAAATCAGTCCTAGTACCCACTCTTCAAAAGTGTGGATATACGAGTCTGTTTAATTGTGTCCTAGACAACAATGCCACAAATAAGTCTCTATTGATCAAATCAATTTGAGCTATTTATTTGTCATTTTTATGTTTGAGATTTTATTATATTCAAAATATAAATTCTGTTATTTACATCTAATGTATTTATCTCAGTATCATCTTTATATAATAAAACACTTAGTGTTCTAGAATATAAAGGTTTATCCGCATCGGATTAAACACTGATATAGAGATAATGTCTCTAGTCAAACTAGTTACATCATAACATTTCCTAATTTAAGTACATACCCAAAGGGTAGTTCCTAAACTTAGGTATCTACGGTCGAAACAGCGACTTTCGTCCCGTTTCCGATTCGCAGAGAAATCTCGGCTTGAAGTCAGTATCCAGCTCATAGCGGATTCTGAACATCAATACATATATTTTATGTACCACACTAAGTATTTAAAATCCAATTTCAATACTAGTAGTGAACATAACTTTGACAAATATTTTAAAGTTAGAGCCTCGCCCTTTCTTTAATTCCTTCGTGTCTTCCATATCCAAATGGTAGTCACTTTGGGATATGTCAATTATCTTTTCAATATTTCACAAACCTTTGGCCAAGCCTTGGGTTTTAGAATATCGAAATGATGTGCACCTTGTGCAACTTGCCCAATTGCAAACTTTGACATTAAAATAGATTATTGTCAATATATTAATTAAGCACTAAAGTCATCATCAATAAATCTTCCAAAGATTTTATGCTCTACTTATTTGCTTAATTATGGCCTAGATATAACAAGTTTTTTATCCAATAAAGTAACCTATTATTTATTCCCAATATGAAAATTAAATCATTAAAACATTTAATCCAAGGATTATATATTTTAAATATTCAACTTTTCAATTCTATCTTGATTTCAATAGTCCAACTATTTAATCAATTTAATAAGGTACTATTTATTATAATGATTACAATAATCCAATTATTTAATCAACTATATTTTAATATTGATTACTATAATCCAATTATAAAATCAACTATCATTTTAATTCAATTATATTGATTACTATAATCCAATTATAAAATCAACTATATATCGAATGAGTTTGTATATAGTCCAACTATATATATATTTTTAAAACAACATAAAATATTAGTCCAACTAATACTTTTGATTAATATGACGAGTAAAATATAGATGAGCGCGTTTAGCGAGTATTCGAACGAATGTTGCAAATTCAATACTTGCCTCCCACTATTTTTCGTCGAGCCTCTAACCCTCTGTCGAGTACTCGGGAAACCGTGTTTCCTAGTGGGCTAGGATCCCGTTAAATATCACACAATCTTGACTTTGGCCAACAAATTGTATGATAATTAACTAGGTAGATCTCGAAGATCAATTGGATCTCATCCAACTCCTAGATCCAGTAGGTGGACATCCAAGTCCGAAACATATATCTTATATATGCCTATATATCGAATATATACCCTAACCTTTTTCCTCTGAATCAACTAGGCCTTGGCTTTGGCACAACAAAACCTAGTGATCCCAGTCAAGCGCGGACCCATTGACATGGAAGCTTCGTAATCAATGTCTATGGACAAGAAGTGGTCTTGACTTTGGCCAACAAACCACAACTTGGACACGACACCGATATGGAACAAAGCCTCGTGATTAAAACACATCTTCGACGGACAAGGGCTTGACTTTGGCCAACAACCCCTGCCAATCTCGGATCTTGAGCAAGAATCACTCAATGGAAGGAAAATAAACGCTTGATATTAACGAGGGTTTTCGCGTGCAAATTGGCTACCAATTTAATTATCTTTGTTAAGGTCTCATCATCATACACCCTTAAACATGCATTCTAAATACATAATAAAGCGAGTATGAAAATAAAATAATAATGATATGCGGATGGATACTATACACATTGATCCTAGATCAAATCTCTCCCTTTCTCACTCAAGCTAGCACTTGTACTACTTCTACCCGTTACACTACACTTCTAAAGAAACCTCATATACATAGAGGGGAATAGGTGAGAAGAGAATACAAAGAGAATAGAGGTGATAAGGCTGGACACGCAGGTCCAATTTAATAAATCGAATTTATTACAACAATTTCTAAAATGCCCACCCATCTAATATCCATCCGATATACATTATTCATTCAACACAACCACGTATTCACACACATAAGCATGCTATCAATCAATCTAATCAAATTAATTAATCTGATAATTAAGTGATCATCCAATGTTCAAACAACGATTTGATTTTGTTCGAGTCAAACTCGTTTTTGCGAATAAGTACTTAATTACGAATTCATGAATTAAATTAAACTACATCATTAAATCTAATTTAACATGTATTTAATACTAATTCACTATTCAATTCCAAATTAAACATTACACTTTATTAATAAACCTTTTACGATTTAAATTCCAAATTTAATCGTAACGCGTCTCAAAGACCGATTAACGTCCAACGTCAATTCAATTAAAGTCCAATGGGCTTTTAATTGATTTTTAAGGCGTGGACTTTTGGTCAACTCGGGTCAAACCGATAACCAAAGTCCAATCCGGGATTTACCCATAAGCCCATAAATCAATCTTGGCCCATTAGGCCCAATTGAACTTTAAAGGTTCATTAGTCGCATTTGGGCTTAACGGAAGTGGTTTTGGGCCCAATTGGATCCAATCCATTTGGCCTAAACCCAACTTGATAAACAAGCCCAATAAGCCCAATAAAACAACTTTAAAGCCCAAATCCAATTTTAAGGCCTAAAATAATTAAATTACATAAATCCAATTTAGCAATTTAATTACCTAAAGTGCATTACATGATTAATCAACAAATCAATATTTCCAAAACATGAAATTAGTCCAATTAATCATGTTCAATTCATATCATATGTCCAACACACAAAATGAAAAATCAAACCCATTTACATGCTTCTTTAGTCTCGGCCAAGGGAGGCATTTTTGTCCGATTTGGTTTCATCCAATCGAACCCACAATCGACATTAAATCAACATCCTAAATGATTTCATACACATCCAATGTCACAAAATCAAAAATTACCAAGACATTAGGGCACTAATCCATTCGGCCAAGGTGTAAATTTTGGGGATTTATGTTCAATTCAAAATCCAATCCAATTCGATTCAAATTAACATCATCCTAAATGATTCTAACTCATCAATGAATCAAAATCAAAAATTCCAAGAATCCAAATCCATACACATTCGGCCAACATGAAAATTTTGGGAAAATGATTCAAACATTTTGTTGAAATTGATCAAATCAATCTTCAATAGAACAGTTATTAACCATGCTCAAACATCCAATTTCGTTAAATCATGCTCAAATACAAATACCCAATTTTTAAGCCCTAAAATTTTTTCATGCTTGAACCTAGGCTCTTGATGCCATTGTTGGTATTATCTAGGTCCCAAGATCAAACAAGCATGAAAAAATGTGTGAACACACAACGGAGTAGCGGAATACTCACATCGATCGGTTGAGTCGATTTGAAGACGAATGAAGCCAAAACCCACTGCCAAGGCGCCCTGCACTGGTTGTGCAGTTCACTGCCTCCAAAATCAGATTTTTGAGATGATGAACGAGCTCCAAGCTTCGTCGAACGGAGCTCAAACTTCGTCGAACGTCCCGGCTCATGGTAAACCTCCCTACCACCTTCGCAAGACTCGTAAGTGTGCTAGCACTGGATTTCTCACCATGAAAAACCACTCTTGCTCCCCTATTCCACGCCAAAACTGGGTCAAAACCAGAAGAAGGGGAATGGGTTGGGGGTGAGAAGAAGGAGAGAGATGAGAGAGAAAAAGTGTTATGACTTAATGAAATGTAAAGCAAAAATTGATTATATATTTTCCAAAAAAAATTAATTTTTCATTTAAAACTTTATCAAATAAACAAATGAAATTGGAGCCAAAACCATAAAGTTTTCCCCTCCAAATGCTTTACACTTATGTCAAGTCCATCACTATTCACACAAGCAACATCACGTTATTAAGTGATGTAATCAATCAATCAATCACATCACTCAAAGTGACGTTTGATTTGACGCTTGATGTGACTAATGATTTGACGCTTGATGTGACTTGCGACGCCGCACTCGAATTCGAAATACGAATACGCTCGCAATCACACTCGGGCTCGGGTTCTCTAATTCCAAATTAACGATTTTTCCGTCGCGTCGTAATTAAATGATTACGCCTAGCGAATTCACTATTCACGTCGCTAACGAATTAATTCTAAATTAATTCGTTCACCCGAATTAAAATCTAATTTTAATTCCGCATCGAAATCTAATTTCGTTTAATATATCGAATATATTAATTTACCGATTAATTCCAAATTAATCGTTATTTCTCTCTAGACGATATTTCATCCTAGATAAAATATCTTCGTAATTAATCCTAGATTAATTTCCTCTCTCTTATGTATAATCCCAGATTATTCAAGAGTGCGAGTTGTGCGTCATCGGTGGATTATCGGGAAGCGACCCATGAGATCCCCGGATAAGTTGGTAGTAAATACGGTCGTCGGAGTATCCGAATCACGTACGTACCAAGTACTACGTTCTACCGATTTACGAGACAAGGTCGACTCCTAGCAAAGCACCAAGTCTACCCAATTCTCCGGACATATCCATTTAAGAATATTAAGATCTGTATCAAGCATAGTATGCCATGTATTGTGTGTATCGGCCTAGTATCGGTAGTCACGTGCTAGGGCTGGGGCTGGATAAGTGTCTACCCCGTCCGAAGCACATATCGGATGTCTGGTAACTAGTCTCTATAATCGGATATTCATGATCTGGTCATAATATCACGATTGGATGCACATCACTTAAGAGCACTAATACCGTATCCTACGTGACATCATCTCCAATATGACTGAAGTGATACTTCCGTCTCGACATCACACCCAATACACTACGACTCTCTGATAAACCCAGAAGTGGTGTACGCAGAACTGGTTAAAGCCCTGTACCACCAAGACCAAAGTCTACCGATTATCGTAAGTATTAGCGATGTAAGTCTTAGGTTAAGACTATACACACCTACCTTGATTTCGGCCTCCCATAGACACATAGTCATAATACCAATGGGATTCCGAAGGGTCTTTCCTGAGCGAAGCTGTTTCCCGTATTATCGGTGAAACACGACCTCATATCGCACTTGCATAAGTATCCAACACTTATATATATGAGAACTATGCCGTTGTGCCCTCACAACGCACACAAGTGCAATACTAGCCTATTCCGTATTATCGATGTCCAGTCTCGATAATACTCCGGCTAGGGATATTTAATGATTAATCCTTCGGGGACTGATACTATCTCATATCATTCTCAGTCCAGGAACTAATCACAGGGACCTCTCTTCATTTATATATCTATGGTGATCTAATCACAAATGATGAGAGTGTAATTTCCTTGTCACATAGTTAATTTGCTACAACAACACAATGTTCTGTGCAAATAGTGACACTATGGGTCATTTTGTCCAACACCATCATCGGGACTTACATGTAAAAATACAGTGCCTATAATCATATTTAAATAATTTCCAAAATTACCCCCACCCATCTAATATCCATCCGATATATATTATTCAAACAAATACATCCAAGTATTCACAAATAGCATGTTGTCAATCAATCTAATCCAATTAATTAATTTTTTAATTAATGACCATCCAATATTCGTACAACGATTTGATTTACGCGAGTCCAACTCGTTTAAGAATAAATACTCTCAAAGTAAGTATTCTTGAATTATATCTGTTGGACAAAATGACCCATAGCGTCACTATTTGTACAAGATCATTGTGTTATTGTACAAATTAACTATGTGACAAGGAAATTGCACTCTCATCATTTGTGATTAGATCACCATAGATGTATAAATGAAGAGAGGTCCCTATGATTAGTTCCTGGACAGAGAATGATATGAGAAAGTATCAGTCACCGAAGGATTAATCATTAAATATCCCTAGCCGGAGTATTATTGAGACTGGACATCGATAATGCGGAATAGGCTAGTATTGCACTTGTGTGCGTTGTGAGGGCACAACGGCATAGTTCTCATCTATATAAGTGTGGATACTTATGCAAGTGCGATAGGAGGTCGTGTTTCACCGACGGTACGGGAAACAGCTTCGCTCTGGATAGACCCCTCGGAATCCCATTGGTATTATGACTAAGTGTCTATGGGAGGCCGAAATCAAGGTAGGTGTGTATAGTCTTAACCTGAGTCTTGTACCGCTAATACTTACGATAATCGATAGACTTTGGTCTTGGTGGTACAAGGCTTTAACCGGTTCTGCGTACACCACTTCTGGGTTTATCAGAGAGTCGTAGTGTATTGGGTGTGATGTCAAGATGGAAGTATCACTTCAGTCATACTGGAGATGATGTCGCGTAGGATACGGTATTAGTGCTCTTAATGCTGGCCAGACATCCGACATGTGTTTCGGACGGGGTAGACACTTATCCAGCCCCAGCCCTAGCACGTGACTATCCGATAATGGGCTGATATACATAATACATAGGTATACTACGCTTGATACAAATCTTTGATATTCTTTAATGGATATGTCCGAAGAATTGGGTAGACTTGGTGCTTTGCTAGGAGTCGACCTTGTCTCGTAAATCGGTAGAACGTAGTACTTGGTACGTACGTGATTCGGATACTCCGACGACCGTATTTACTTCCAACTTATCCGGGGATCTCATGGGTCGCTTCCCGATAATCCACCGATGACGTATGAATCGCACTCTTAAATAATCTGGGATTATATAGAAGAGAGAGAAAATTAATCTGGGATTAATTAAGGAGATATTTTATCTAGGATAAAATATCGTCTAGAGAGAGATAACGATTAATTTGGAATTAATCAGGTAAATTAATATATTCGATATAGTAAACGAAATTAGATTTCGACGCGGAATTAAAATTAGATTTTAATTCGGGCGAACGAATTAATTTAGAATTAATTCGTTAGCGACGTGAATAGTGAATTCGCTAGGCGTAATCATTTAATTACGATGCGACGGAAAATTCGTTAATTTGGAATTAACGAACCCGAGCCCGACTGTGATTGCGAGCGCATTCGTATTTCGAATTCGAGTGCGGCAACGCAAGTCACATCAAGCGTCAAATCAATCGTCACATCAAACGTCAAAACATAAGTCACTTTGAGTGATTGATTGATTGATTGATTGAGTCATTGACACACATCAAATCACTTTAATAAAGTGACAATGAATAGTTGATGGGTGTTGTTGAAATAGTAAAAGTTGGTGGGAGCATTTACAATTTTATTTATTTGATATTTGAAATTGGTAAATGTTTTATTATTTTTCTTGAAAATATATAAAGGCTTTTGGAAAATCCTTTACCAACCAATTACACTTTTCCATCTCTCTCCATTTCTTTCTTCTTCTCACGCCAAGGGGCAAAAACTTACTGGTTTTTCCTTGCAAAACCGTGAGCTTCAAGGAGGCAAGAGTGGGTTTTTGTGGTAAAAACTCAAGTGCTAGCACACTTAAGAGACATGCGAAGGTGGTAGGGAGGTTCACCCATGAGCCGGGATCCGTCCAACGAAGCTAGGAGCTCCGTTTCGCAGCTCAAAATTCTGTTGATGAAGGCAGTGGACTGGTCAGATTTGGCGCCCTTGGCAGTGAGTTTTTGGCCTTCATTCGTCTTCAAATCGATATAACCGATCGATGTGAGTATTCCGCTACCTCCGTTGATGTGTTCACACATTATTTTCATTGCTTGTTTGATCTTGGGACCTAGATAAAAACCTTACAATGGTATCAGAGCTATTGGTGCAAGCATGAAAATTTAGGGCTTAAAATTGGGTATTTTGTATTTGAGCATGATTTAATGAAATTGGATGTTTGAGCATGCTTAATATATGTTATATTGAAGATTGATTTGATCAATTTCAAGAAAATATGATTGGATCAATTTTGCCCAAAAATGTTAAGTTGGCCGAATGGTAATGGTGTTGGAATTCTTGGAATTTTTTGATTTTGATTTGTTTGATGAGTTGGAATCATTAAGGATAATGTTAATTTGAAACTAATTGGATTGGATTTTGAATTGAACATAAAATCCCCAAATGTTATCACCTTGGCCGAATCTATCATTGCCCTAATGTCTTGGTATTTTTTGATTTTATGACATTGGATGTATATGAAATCATTTAGGATGTTGATTTAATGTCGATTGTGGGTTCGATTGGATTGAAACCAAATCGGACACAAAATCCCTCCTTGGCCGAGAGCATTGAAGCATGTCATGGGTTTGATTTTTTCATTTATGTGTTGGACATGTGATGATGATGTTTAGCATGATTATTGGACTAATTAAGTGTTTTAGAAACATTGATTTAGGTGATTAATCATGTAATGCACTTTAGGTAATTAAGTTGCGGAATTGGATTCATGTGATTTAGTTGTTTAGGCCTTAAATTGGGTTTAGGCTTCTAATGTTGTAATTGGGCCTATTGGGCTTGATTTATCAAGTTTGGTTTAGGCCAAGTGGATTGGATCCAATTGGGCCCAAAACCTTAACCATAAAGCCCAAATGCGACTAATGAACCTTTAAAGTTTAATTGGGCCTAATGGGCCAAGATTGATTTATGGGCTTATGGGTAAATCCCGGATTGGACTTTGGTTATTCGGATTGACCCGAGTTGACCAAAAGTCCACGCCTTAAGAAATCAATCAAAAGCCCATTGGACTTTAATTGAATTGACGTTGGACGTTAATCGGTCTTTGAGACGCGTTACGATTAGTTTTGGAATTTAAATCGTAAAAGGTTTATTAAAAAAAAGTGTAATATTTAATTTGGAATTGAATAGTGAATTAGTATTAAATACATGTTAAATTAGATTTAATGATGTAGTTTAATTTGATTCATGAATTCGTACTTTAAGTACTTATTCGCAAAAATGAGTTTGAACATTGGATGATCACATAATTATCAGATTAATTAATTTGATTAGATTGATTGATAGCATGCTTGTGTGTGAATACGTGGTTGTGTTGAATGAATAATGCATATCGGATGGATATTAGATGGGTGGGCAATTTTAGAAATTATTGTAATAAATTCGATTTATTAAATTGGACCTGCGTGTCCAGCCTTATCACCTTTATTCTCTTTGTATTCTCTTCTCACCTATTCCCCTCAATGTAAATGAGGTTTCTTTAGAAGTGTAGTGTAACGGGTAGAAGTAATACAAGTGCTAGCTTGAGTGAGAAAGGGAGAGATTTGATCTAGGATCAATGTGTTAAGTATCCATCCGCATATCATTATTATTTTATTTTCATACTCGCTTTATTATGTGTTTAGAATGCATGCTTAAGGGTGTATGATGATGAGACCTTAACACAGATAATAAATTGGTAGCCAATTTGCACGCGAAAAGCCCTCAATAAATATCATGCGACTTTTCCTTCCATTGAGTGATTCTTGCTCAAGATCCAAGATTGGCAGGGGTTGTTGGCCAAAGTCAAGCCCTTGTCCGTCGAAGATGTGCTTTAATCACGAGGCTTTGTACCATATCGGTGTCGTGTCCAAGTTGTGGTTTGTTGGCCAAAGTCAAGACCACTTCTTGTCCATATACATTGATTACGAAGCTTCCATGTCAATGGTGACTGGGATCACTAGGTTTGTTGTGCCAAAGCCAAGGCCTAGTTGATTCAGAGGAAAAAGGTTAGGGTATATATTCGATATATAGGCATATATTAGATATATGTTTGGGACTTGGATGTCCACCTACTGGATCTAGGAGTTGGATCAGATCCAATTGATCTTCGAGATCTACCTAGTTAATTATCATACAATTTGTTGGCCAAAGTCAAGATTGTGTGACATTTAACGGGATCCTAGCCCACTAGGAAATACGGTTTCCCGAGTACTCGACAGAGGGTTAGAGGCTCGACGAAAAATAGTGGGAGGCAAGAATTGAATTGCAATATTCGTTCAATTACTCGCTATACGCGCTCAAATAAATATCACTCGTCAAATAATTAAAAGTATTAGTTGGACTAATATTTAAATTGTTGTTTTAATAAACAGTTGGACTGTATTATAGTTGATTATATAATTGGATTATAGTAATCAATATATTTGAATTAATTAATTTCGATTTACAGTTGATTTTATAATTGGATTATAGTAATCAATGTAATTGAGGTTAATTATTTTAAATCATATTTGATTGTATAGTTGGACTATGATAATCATTATAATAAATAGTACCTATAATAAATTGATTAAATAGTTGGACTATTGAAATCAAGAAAGAATTGAAAAGTTGAATATTTAAAATATACAATCCTTGGATTAAATGTTTTAAATGATTTAATTTTCAATTAGGAATTAATAATAGGTTACTTTATTTGATAAAATAACTTATTATACATTGCAATATGTAATTCTTGGAGAATTAATGACCATTCTAGAGGAGAAAAGTCAAAGTTTACAATTGGGTATATTGCACAAGGTGCACATCATTTCAATATTCTAAAATCCAAGGCTTGGCCAAAGGTTTGTGTAATATTGAAAAGATAATTGACATATCCCAAAGTGACTACCATTTGGATATGGAAGACACGAAGGAATTAAAGAAAGAGCAAGGCTCTGACTTTAAAAATTTTGTCAAAGTTATGTTCACTACTAGTATTGAAATTAGATTTTAAATACTTAGTGTGGTACATAAAATATATGTATTGATGTTCAGAATCTGCTATGAGCAGGATACTGACTTCAAGCCGAGATTTCTCTGCGAATCGGAAATGGGACGAAAGTCGCTGTTTCGACCGTAGATACCTAAGTTTAGGAACTACCCTTTGTGCATGTACTTAAATTAGGAAATGTTATGATGTAACTAGTTTGACTAGAGACATTATCTCTATATCAGTGTTTAATCTGTTGCGGATAAAACCTTTATATTCTAGAACACTTAGTGTTTTATTATATAAAGATGATACTGAGATAAATACATTAGATGTAAATAACAGAATTTATATTTTGAATATAAATAAAATCTCAAACATATAAAATGAAAAATAAATAGCTCAAATTGATTTGATCAATAGAGACTTATTTGTGGCATTGTTGTCTAGGACACAATTAAACAAGACTCGTATATCCACACTTTTGAAGAGTGGGTACTAGGACTGATTTGACCATTCAAATAAGGTCTGCGAATCTAGTTTATTAGGTAAAATACCTAAAATACTATTTACTTGGTAATAGTAAAAAGGCCACCGATCTGTTAGCCCTATTCATGGTGAAGCAAGTGGGCCCATATCTAGCTAGGCTAGACGTGAACATGAATATTTCGTGACCTTAATGGATGTGGCATCACGTTATGGTTATGTGTTTCTTTTGAAGAACACAAATCGGAAACTTTAGAGTTTTGCACGAAATAGAAAAACAGATCGGCTATAGTATTATTCCGCCACGATAAGACCGTAATGGAAAATACTTAAGCAGAAAGTTTCATATGTAAATGAAAGAGTACGGTATTATTTTATATGAGGACTCCTCCCGTGACACGTCAGTTAGACGGTGTGTCCGAACTAAAACCGAATTTTGTTGGACATGATAAGGTTTATCAAGAGTCGCTCTGAGCTACTATTTCCTTCTATAGGATATGCATTTACAGTGCAAAACTTATTTAGAATAAGGTTCCATATAAATCGGTTTGACAGATGTCATATAGGATATGAACAGGAAAGAAACGGGGTTTCTCATTCCTGATAATTTGGGTATGCCAGACATAACGTTTGGATGATACCAAACTAAAAGACCCAAATTGGATAAGTGCCAATATAGGTTATCCTAAGGGAAACCTTAAGTATAGTACTTGTAAATCTCACATGAGAACAATGTGATTGTTGCTCACCATGCGGTTTTTCCTGAGAGGAATACCTAGATAAGCAGTGGTCAGTGGGAGGATAGTGACACTCGATGAAAATCGGAGTAATACTGTTCAAGGCACGGAGTCCTTAATGGAACACAAATAGTTCATCTATGATGAATCTATACCATTAATCTTCAAATACACAAGAAACTAGTAGATCGGATAGAGTCAGAAAACAACCTAGGGTATGGGTTTCTGATCTCACCCCATAAAGATGTCAATCTTATGGAGGTGTACCATCCGACTACGTTTTGAGGAAGTGATACGAGGTATCGACTCCCTGTTATGGCAAAGTGCCATGAATCCGAAATGGATTCCATGTATAACAACTATTTTGGATACTAGTTGTTGTACCACAAGGAATTGTGCCTATGGTACATTAAACGTCTTCAGGGAAGACATACATGGATGGCAACATACCAACGTAAAAAGCTAGGCTTTTGACGGAAAGGAATCGTTATCAATATTGTGTTAATAACGGTTCAACCTTTTACCTGTTGCCATGATAAATCCATTTTGAAGATGCTTGTTGATAACTGCGTATTTTATTTATGAAATGTGTCAGTTATAGATCAAAATCGCTTTCCTGAAAAAGGAAACCTTTTGGAGGATGTTTACAATATCCTGACGATTTTGTATAACCGACAAACAAGGTTTGCGGGTTATTTGATCCATGTTTGGGTTAATGCAAGCATAAGGTTCTTGGAACTGTCGTTTTGAAATAATCATAATGGTTTATGATTTGACTCAAAACGAAGTAATTCTTGTGTATATAAGGAGGTTAGTGGGAGAGCGCACTGACAGTGAAATTCCCATAAAGCTATCGTTGAAAGCTTGGGTTTCAATAGAAATTCTCCGTAGAATTCTGGGGAGTAACAACCTTTATTCAAGGAATAAAGATCTGCTGGGATAGATTTGGAGTTGTTAACACTCTCTGGGATATTGTACATTTAAAATGTACTCGATAGGGTGTCTCATACGCTTCGAGCATATGAAGTCACGATCAGGTCAATCCAAGTGATAGTCACTGGATTAAAGATTAAGAACATCTGTTAGTATCTGAGAGAACTAAAGATGTTGTCTTAAACTATGGAGAATGAGAACTTGAAGTGACTGGGATCACCGCTGCAAGTTTCCAAACAATTAAAAATTATGGTACTATAAAGTTTGAATAACGGGACAGTGAGCTGGAAATCTTCCAAGCAAGATAACTGTTGCCGAATAAACAACAAATACGGATTATTGCTGCAGCTGAGGCAGCAAAAGAAGCCATTTGGATCGAAAATAAATCTAATTAGATTAGATATAGTTCTGTTAGCAGCTGAGCTAGGCGTCAGCACATGCTAAGGAATTAAAGGTCTCATCGACGATCTAGATATATACTTCTATATCATCTGATTCGTTCGGATCATACATCGTGGCGATGTGATGATCGTATAAATCGCGTCAAACGATAATCAAACAAATCCGCTGACGAACCCTTTCCTCAGCAATTTGAGCGAACCGTACATAGTTCGGGTGTGGGACACTTGAGTGACTCGCTACGTGCCAAGTGGGAGATTGTTGGACAAAATGACCCATAGCATCACTATTTGTACAAGATCATTGTGTTATTGTACAAATTAACTATGTGACAAGGAAATTACACTCTCATCATTTGTGATTAGATCACCATAGATGTATAAATGAAGAGAGGTCCCTATGATTAGTTCCTGGGCTGAGAATGATATGAGTCAGTATCAGTCACCGAAGGATTAATCATTAAATATCCCTAGCCGGAGTATTATTGAGACTGGACATCGATAATGCGGAATAGGCTAGTATTGCACTTGTGTGCGTTGTGAGGGCACAACGACATAGTTCTCATATATATAAGTGTTGGATACTTATGAAAGTGCGATAGGAGGTTGTGTTTCACCGACGGTACGGGAAACAGCTTCGCTCTGGATAGACCCCTCGGAATCCCATTGGTATTATGACTAAGTGTCTATGGGAGGCCGAAATCAAGGTAGGTGTGTATAGTCTTAACCTGAGACTTGCACCGCTAATACTTACGATAATCGATAGACTTTGGTCTTGGTGGTACAGGGCTTTAACCGGTTCTGCGTACACCACTTCTGGGTTTATCAGAGAGTCGTAGTGTATTGGGTGTGATGTCAAGATGGAAGTATCACTTCAGTCATACTGGAGATGATGTCACGTAGGATACGGTATTAGTGCTCTTAAGTGCTGGCCAGCCATCGGGATATTATGACAAGGTCATATATATATCCGATTATAGAGACTAGTTACCAGACATCCGACATGTGTTTCGGACGGGGTAGACACTTATCCAGCCCCAGCCCTAGCACGTGACTATCCGATACTGGGCTGATATACACAATACATAGGTATACTACGCTTGATACAGATCTTTGATATTCTTTAATGGATATGTCCGAAGAATTGGGTAGACTTGGTGCTTTGCTAGGAGTCGACCTTGTCTCGTAAATCGGTAGAACGTAGTACTTGGTACGTACGTGATTCGGATACTCCGACGACCGTATTTACTGCCAACTTATCCGAGGATCTCATGGGTCGCTTCCCGATAATCCACCGATGACGTATGACTCGCACTCTTAAATAATCTGGGATTATATAGAAGAGAGAGAAAATTAATCTGGGATTAATTACGGAGATATTTTATCTAGGATAAAATATCGTCTAGAGAGAGATAACGATTAATTTGGAATTAATCAGGTAAATTAATATATTCGATATATTAAACGAAATTAGATTTCGACGTAGAATTAAAATTAGATTTTAATTCGGGCGAACGAATTAATTTAGAATTAATTCGTTAGCGACGTGAATAGTGAATTCGCTAGGCGTAATCATTTAATTACGACGAGACGGAAAATTCGTTAATTTGGAATTAACGAACCCGAGCCCGACTGTGATTGCGAGCGCATTCGTATTTCGAATTCGAGTGCGGCAACGCAAGTCACATCAAGCGTCAAATCAATCGTCACATCAAACGTCAAAACATAAGTCACTTTGAGTGATTGATTGATTGATTGATTGATGTGATTGATTGATTGAGTGATTGACACACATCAAATCACTTTAATAAAGTGACAATGAATAGTTGATGGGTGTTGTTGAAATAGTAAAAGTTGGTGGGAGCATTTACAATTTTATTTATTTGATATTTGAAATTGGTAAATGTTTTATTATTTTCTTGGAAAATATATAAAGGCTTTTGGAAAATCCTTTACCAACCAATTACACTTTTCCATCTCTCTCCATTTCTTTCTTCTTCTCACGCCCAAAGGGCAAAAACTTACTGGTTTTTCCTTGCAAAACCGTGAGCTTCAAGGGAGGCAAGAGTGGGTTTTGTGGTAAAAACTCAAGTGCTAGCACACTTACGAGACATGCGAAGGTGGTAGGGAGGTTCACCCATGAGCCGGGATCTGTCCAACGAAGCTAGGAGCTCCGTTTCGCAGCTCAAAATTCTGTTGATGAAGGCAGTGGACTGGTCAGATTTGGCGCCTTTGGCAGTGAGTTTTTGGCCTTCATTCGTCTTCAAATCGACATAACCGATCGATGTGAGTATTCCGCTACCTCCGTTGATGTGTTCACACATTATTTTCATTGCTTGTTTGATCTTGGGACCTAGATAAAAACCTTACAATATCGAACTATAATATTAAATCCAATTTAAATTATATTCAATACTAATTCAAGTTTAATTCCAAATTAAATAATTACATTTATTATATTAATGCCTTTTATAGACTTTGATTCCAAATCCAATCCAAATAGCCTCAAAGGCTCATTCAGCATCCAATGCCATTTCTACTAGGTCCAATGGGCCTTAATTAATTCTTTAGGCATGGACTTTTGGCCATTATGGATCAAGCCCATAATGCCTTAGCCCATTTAGGAATCACTCTATGCCATATATTAATTTTAGCCCATTTGGCCCAATAAGATTATAAAAGGCACAAAAGTCATATTTTGGATTTTTATGGAAATGATTTAGGCCCAATTGGATCCAACCCAATTGTCCAAAACTAAACTTGGCCCAACCAAGTCCATTTATCCAAATATAACCAAATTAGCCCAATTAGTATTTTAGGGAATAATTAACATTAATAAAATATTCCAAATATTACATTAATTTAATTTAAGTGTAATTAATATAACTAATTAATTAATCTAATATTTTAAAAATATTAATTAATCTAATTAATCATGCTTATCATTCCAATTCATGTCCAACATAAATTGAAGCAAAATCAAGTCTCCAACAACATGCTCATTCACGACAATTGACAAGAAATTAAAATTTGATTTCAATCCAATTAAATCAACATCCAACATATATTTCATGTCATTAACACATCCAAGTGTCAAAATTAAAAAAATCACCATGAGGTAAACTAGGGTAGTATTCGGCCAATGTAAGGAATTTGGAGAAATTTGATCCAATCAATTTTTTAACAATCCAACAATGCACAACTCTAAGTTATCATCAACTAACATCAACCAACAGCTCAATTTTGAATTTTCATGTTCCAAGTAAAAATTCCTAATTAAAGTTTATAAATCCTAGATTTCAAAATCATATTTAGCAAGGTTCCAGATACCATTGTTAGTCTCTAAGACATGCCACAAGATCTTTAAACATGATGATATATGTGAATTAATCAAGAAAAGTGGCTGAAATACTTACATTGATTTGGAGAAATTCGAAATTTTTTTCTTTTAGATGAAGCTCCAAGCTTGTTGTAGAGTTGTTTGTTCATTGGGTGAGTTTCCCTATCACCTCAAATGACTCCCCAAGTGCTAGCTTTGTGAAAATTTTTAAAGCAAAAATTTCACTCCAAGAGATAAGAGGAATCGATAATTACAAAGGGAGAAGGAGAGTGAATAGTGTTCAAAACTTTGGTTGTTGTGTGTTTAAATGAGTTAATAAATTTTTCCAACTATTTCCATCAAATATTGACATTTGATGTAAGTCAAATTGTCCCGCCACTTTTAAATTCAAAATTTAAGTTGGCTTGCACAACACACAACTTGACTTCCGGGTTCGTTTAATCCGATTAAACAAATTTCCCGTCGTTACGTAATTAAATCTTATTTAATTAAATAATTATGCCTCGTAAAATTATTATGATAGTCGCTTTCGAATTAATTCTAAATTAATTCATTCGCTCGAATTAAAATCCAATTTTAATTTCATATTGAAATTCGATTTCAATTAATATATCTGATATATTATTTCAGCCCAAATAAATAAATAAAATAGAAAAATTTCAATTTAACTATTAAATTTATTTTATCGATTAATTCTAAATTAATCGCGTTCTCTCTTATATACAAATTTAATCCCAAATTAATTTTGTCGCAGTTAATCCCAGATTAAATTTCTCTCTCATAATTAATCCTAGATTAATTATATTTGAGTCAAATGTCATTGGTTAATCTTTGGGAAGCGACCCAAGAGATTCCTGGATATGTTGGCAGTAAATACGATTATCGGACTATCCGAACACGTGCGTACCCTGTACCACATTCTCACCGATTTACAAGACATAGTTGGCTTCTAGCAAAGTACCATGCATACCTAAATATCCAATATATTGCCTAACCTTTTTCCTCTGAATCAATTAAGCCTTGGACCCATTGACTTTGGAAAGCTTCGTAATCAATGTCGATGGATAAGAAGTGATCTTGACTTTGGCCAACAAATCACAACTTGGACAAGACACCGATATGGAACAAAGCCTTCATGATTCAAACACCTCCGTAATTGATAAAGGTCTTGACTTTGGCCAACAAACCAATGCCAACTTTGGATCTTGAGTAAGAATCACTCAATGGAAGGAAAAACGCTTAATATAATTTGAGGTTTTTCGCGTAATTGGCAACCAATTAATTATCTTTATTAAGGTCTCATCATCATACACCCTTAAACATTCATTCTAAACACATAATAAGGCGCGTATAAATAAAATAATAATGATATGCGTATGGATATTTAAACACATTGTTCTTAGAATAAATCTCTCTCTTTCCTCTCTCCATTTCCTCTCTCCCGCTAGCACAAGTATTACTTCTACCCGATTACATAAAATTTCTAAAGAAACCTCATTTACATTGAGGGGAATAGGTGAGAAGAGAAATACAAAGGGTCAAGAGAGATAAGGCTGGACACGCAGGTCCAATTTAAATAAATTCTAAATTTATTACAACAATTTCTAAAATTGCCCCACCCTTCTAATATCCATCTGTATACATTATTCATGCATCGTATCCATGTATTCACACAAGCATGTTATCAATCAATCTAATCCAATTAATTAATCTGAATATTAATGACCATCCAATGTTCAAACAATGATTTGATTTTGCGCGAGTCTGGCTCGTTTTGTGAATAAGTACTCAAAGTACGAATTCTTGAATTAAATTAAACTACAACATTAAATCCAATTTAATTTGTATTTAATATTAATTCATTATTTAATTCCAAATTAAATATCACACTTTATAAACGAACCTTTACGACTTAGATTCTAAATCTAATCGTTACAGGTCTCAAAGCCCGATTAACATCAAATGTTAATTTAATTAAAGACCAATAGGCTTTCAATTAATTTCTTAATGTTGGACAGTTATGACCCATAGCGTCACTGTTTGTAAAAGACATTATGTTTTTGTACGAAATTAACTATGTAGTAATGAAATTGTCTTTTACCGTTTTGTATTTATTTACTTTGATATACAAATGGTAGAAGTCCTTATGATTAGTTCCGGATTGAGATGATATGAGACAGTATCAATCCATAAAGGTTTAATCATTAAATATCTCTAGTCGTAATATTATCGAGATTGGACATCAATAATACAGAATAGACTAGTATTGCACTTGTGTGCCTTGTGAGGGCATAACGGCATAGTTCTCATATGTTTAAGTATAGGATACTTATGCAAGTGCGATAGGAGGTTGTGTTTTACCGATGGTACGGAAAACAGCTTCGCTCTGGATAGACCCCGTGGAATCCCATTAGTAGTATGTATATATGTCTATAGGAGTCCGCTTCAGGGCAGGTGTATTTGGTCTTAACTTGAGACTTGCATCGCTAGTACTTGCAACAATTGATACACTTTGGTTTTGGTCGTCCAGGACTTTAACAGGTTCTGTGTACGCCTCTGCTGGGTTTATTGAGAATCGTAGTGTATTAGATGTGATGTCAAGACGGAAGTATCACTTCAGACATATGGAGATGATGATCACGCAGGGATTCAGAACTGGTTCTCTATTGTGTTGCAATCATCGGGATAATATGAAAATGTCTTGATTATCCGATTCAAAGAGACTAGTTGCTTGATATCTGATATTTGCTTCATACGAGACAGACACTATTCCAACCCCAGGCCTTGCACGTGACATCCGATACTGGATCACTATACGTAATACTACGGTATACTACGCATGATATAGATATTATATTCCAGTAAGAATATTCCTGGAGAATTGGGCAGGCATGGCGCTTTCCTAGAAGCCAACATTGTCTCATAAATCGGTAAAAATGTAGTACGAGGTATGTACGTGTTCGGATAGTCTGACGACCGTATTTACTGCCAACATATCCAGGGATCTCTTGGGTCGCTTCCTGAAGATTCACCGATGATGTATGATTCGAACTTAATTAATCTAGGATTAATTACGGAGAGACTTTATCTTGGATAAAGTACTATTTGAAGAGAGAGAAAGATTAATTTAGAATTAGTCGATAAAATAATATATTCGATATATTAAATGAAATCAAATTTCGACGCGAAATTAAAATTAGATTTTAATTCGGGCAAACGAGTTAATTTAAAATTAATTCGTTAGCGACATGAATAGTGATTTCGCTAAGCATAATTATTTAATTATGTCGTGACGGAAGTTCGTTAATTCGAAATTAGCAAAACCGAGCCCGGAAGTGTTTACGGGCCCACTCATATTTTGAATTAAAGTGGGGCCCATAAGTCGCATCGTGATTCACATCACTTGTCATTTAAAGGTGATAGATGTCAAAGTCACTTTTTATGGTTACATGTTGTCACTATCCATGATGCAAGTTGTTGAGATCATTTATTGCAATTTTGGAGCCAAAATTGGCTTTGACTTTTTGAAAGCCCTTTACCAAAGTTTGGTAATTGTTTTTTCATTAGGTTTTGGAAAACAAAATATTGAAATACAAAACTCTCTCTCTCCATTTTTCAAGTATTGCTGTGAACTCCATCAAGGTGAAGGAAGATTGAATTTTTTTTCATCTATTGCTAGCACATTCAAAGGATCAAACAATGTGATAGGGAACCGATCTTAGAGCTTGGATATCCATAAAACTGGAGCTTCATCATCAACTTCAACAAATCATCCTTGGCCGAACCTTGGAGCTTTTTGGAGGAATTTTTTATTGATCTTCACATCCAAACTGATCTTTGTAAGTATGATTCCAACATACTTTTAAGATGTATTCATTCTATTTAATCGCTTAATATGATCTTGGGACATCAATAGAAACCAACAATGGTATCAGAGCCTTGTTTAAGCATGAAGTATTTTAGGGTAAAATTTGGGTAAATTGATTTTGAGCATATTTTGAATAAATTACTTGTTTTAGCATGCTTGTGGACGGATGACTTTGAGTTGTTTATGATCAATTTTGTGAAAAACTAATTGGATGAATTTTTCCCCAAATTTGAGGCTCGGCCGAATGTATATACTACCCTAAGGTCTTGGTAATTTTTGTTTCGAAGATCATTGGATGACTTGAAACGATTGGGATATGTCGATTTAAAATTCAATCGGATTGAAAAATGAATTCGGACTAAATTCCTTACCCTGGCCGTGAGCTAGTTAGCATGTATGGACTTGATTTTTGATTCAAAAATGTTGGACATAAGTTGAACAAATAAGAACATGATTAATTAATTAAATTGTATTTTGGAAATATGGATTTAGATAATTAATTGATGTATTACACTTTAGTTAATTGAATTTTAAAATTTGGAATATTAAAATTTGATTAATGGGCTTGATTTTGAATTGGGCTTGATATTGTTGTATTTGGGCATAATGGGCTTGGTTGGGCCAAGTTGGTTTAGGCCAATTGGATTGGATCCAAATTGGGCCTAAATCATTCCATTAAGTCCAAATATGACAAATGGGCTTTAAAAGTTTAATTGGGCCCTATGGGCTAAAATTGTTTTTCTTGGCAAATGAGAGTGATTCCTTAATTGGGTTTGGTAATTGGGTTGACCCACATTGACCAAAGCCCATGCCTTAAGAAATCAATTTAAAGCCCATTGGACTTTAATTGAACATACATTGGATGTTAATTGGGCTTTGAGACCCATTAAGATTAGATTTGGAATCTAAGTCTTTAAAGCGCATTAAAAGTGTATTATTCAATTTGGAATTAAATTGAATTAGTATTGAATACAAATTAAATTAAATTTAACGAGTAGTTCGATATAATTCAAGAATGCGTACTTTAAATACTTATTCTCAAACGAGTTGGACTCGTGCAAAATCAAATCATTGTTTGAACATTGGATGATCACTAATATTCAAAGATAATTAATTTGATTAGTTTGATTGAATAACATGCTTGAATGAATACATGGATGTGTTGAATGAATAGCGTATATCGGATGGATATTAGAGAGGAAATGGCAATTTTAGAATTTGTTGTAAATTCAGAATTTATAAATTGGACCTGCGTGTCCAGCCTTCTCTCTCATTAATTCTTTGTATTCTCTTCTCACCTAATTTCCCTCAATGCTAATGAGGTTTCTATTATTGTATTATGTAATTAGGTAGAAGTAGAATAGTGCTAGTCGGGGAAAGGAAAGAGAATGATTTGTTCTAGGAACAATCTGTTTAAATATCCATCTGTATATCGTTATTAATTTACTTTCCGCGCCTTATTATGCTTTTAGAATGCATGCTTAAGGGTGTATGATGAGACCTTAACAAATATAATAAATTGGTTGCCAATTTACGCAAAAACCCTCAAAACATATTAAGCGTTTTTCCTTCTGTTGAGTGATTCGTACTTAAGATCCAAAGTTGGCATTGGTTTTTGGCCAAAGTCAAGACCTTTGTTAATTACGGATGTGTTTGAATCATGAAAGTTTTATTCCATATCGGTGTCCTGTCCAAGTTGTGATTTGTTGGCCAAAGTCAAGATCACTTCTTGTCCATCGACATTGATTACGAAGCTTTCCATGTCAATATGTCTCGCTTAACTGGAATCATTAAGCTTGTTGTGCCAAAGCCAAGGCTTAGTTAATTTAGAGGAAAAATGTTAGGAAAATATATTGGATATATTGGCATATATATTGTATATATGTTTCGGACTTGGATGTCCACCTACCAGATCTAGGAATTGGATAAGATCCAATTGATCTTCGAGATCTACCTAGTTAAATATCATACAGCTTTTTGGCCAAAGTCAAGGTTGTGTGTTATTTAACGGGATCCTAGCCCACTAGGAAACTGAGTTTCCCGAGTACTCGACAGAGGGTTAAAGGCTCGCCGAAAAATAGTGGGAGGCTAGTATTGAATTTGCAATTTCATTCAGATACTTAGATTTACGCGTTTTCAAATTATTTCGTCAAAATTATTTTATTAGTTGGACTAATATAATGTTATTTTTCTTGTAACAGTTAAACTGTACCCAAATATCATTGATTAGATAGTTGAACTATCGTAATCAGGATGACAGGAAAGGGAAATGTCTAAGACATTATCATGGGCGAAAATGTCTTTAAGGGCACGAACGTTGCCGATTGGGAAATGAATCTGAGGATAATCCTTGGAGCCGAGAGGCTGCTGTATACTATACAGACACCTCTTGGGCCTAAACCCAACCCTGATCAGTTACTTGAGCTGGAGCTTTGGAAGAGTCACATCGATGACAATGATACTACTCAGTCAATTATGCTTGCTTCTATGACTCAGCATTTCCGTCGACAGAACAGGGACTTGGATCCCTATAATATGTTGGTGAGGTTGAACGATCTTCACCGGTCTAATCGAAGGTCGCAGAGATATGAGTTACAAAAGAAGCTCTTTCGTTCAAGTATGTCAGATGGCATGTCCGTTAAGTCTCATGTGGCATAGATGATTGCTGGCATAGATGAGCTTTCTCAGATGGGGATAGTCCTCGAGGCTGAGACTACTATAGATTTGATCTTGTAGTCTTTCCCTGACACTTGGAGATAATTCATCATAAACAATAACTTGATGAACACAGATGATACTCTTGGAGAGCTATTGTCAATTCTCAAGGAAGCTGAGAATGAGCTACTTAAGGGCAATAAGCGCGAGGCGTACTTTGCTTTGACATCTCAGACACCGAAGGTTGGGCCCAATGTGACTGGAGGTGTGAAGAAGAAGAAGCATAAGAGAAAGGGCAAGGCCAAATCGTCAAAGGCTTCTGGGAAGCCTAAGGACAAATCTCAGGATGTATGCCTCCAGTACGGCAAGTAGGGTCACTGGAAGCGTGACTGCCGTGAGTACAAGGCGCTTCAGAAGGAGATTAAAGCGGGCAAGACACAGGTTACAGGTATGTTTGTTATTGAAATAAACGTGACTACTTCTAGTTTTAAAAATTGGATTTTTGATTCTGGTTGTGGTACTCACATATGTACTGATGTGCAGGATCTACGGATTAGCAGGAGACTGGCCTCAGGGGAGATTGATCTACGCATCGGAAATGGGGCACCGGTCACCGTTTTGGCCATTGGCACTTTTGTTTTAGAACTTCCCTCGGGGCATGTACTTGAACTTAATGACTATTATTATGTACCTAGTTTGACTAAGAATATTATTTCTGTATCTATGTTAACCCAATGTGGGTACACTTTTGTATTTAGAAACACCGGGTGTTTTATTTATAAAAATGATATAGAAATTTGCACTGCTGTAGCAAATAATGGTCTTTATATTTTGAATATAAGTCAATCTCAAACATATAATATAACAAACAAAAGGCTTAAAATGAGTAATAAAGATGAAACTTATATGTGGCACTGTCGTCTGGGACACATAAACAAGACTCGCATATCCACACTTTCGAAGAGTGGGTACTTGGACGGATTTGATCCAAATTCATATGATGTTTGCAAATCTTGATTATTAGGCAAAATGCCTAAATCACCTTTTAGCGGTAAAGGTGAACGCGCCACCGAACTGTTAGCCCTCGTTCATAGTGACGTATGTGGGCCCATGTCTAGCCAGGCTAGAGGTGGATATGAATACTTCGTAACCTTTACGGATGATGCATCGCGTTATGATTATGTGTATCTTATGAGACACAAGTCGGAAACTTTTGAGAAATTCAAAGAGTTTCGACACGAAGTTGAAAAACAGACCGACAAGAGAATAAAGACATTACAGTCGGACCGTGGTGGCGAATACTTGAGCAATGAGTTTCTAGATTACTTGAAAGAATTTGGTATTCTTTTACAGTGGACTCCTCCTGGAACACCGCAATTAAACGGTGTGTCCGAACGGAGAAACCGAACTATGTTGGACATGGTTAGGTCTATGATGAGTCGCACAGAGCTACCTATTTCCTAATGGGGAAATGCATTAAATAGTGCAATTCTGATTTTGAATAAGATTCCGTCAAAGTCTGTACAACAGACTCCGTATGAGATATGGACAGGAAAGAAACCGGGCTTCTCATTCCTGAAGATTTGGGGATGCTGGGCATACGTCAAACGTTTGGAAGGTATCAAACTTGAACACAAATTGGATAAATGCCTATTCGTAGGATATCCTAGGGAAACCAAAGGATATTACTTCTATCACCCACGATAGAACAAAATATTTGTTGCTCTACATGCGGTTTTCCTTGAGAAGAAATTCCTAAATGCAGTGATTAGTTGGAGGAAAGTAGAACTCGATGAAAATCGAAGTGATACTGTTCCTAGCATAGAATCCTCAACAGAACAAGAACAGTCCATCCGGTATGAGACTGTATCACAATCTTCTATTACACAAGGACCGCGTAGGTCGGAGAGAGTCAGGAAACAACCTGAGAGGTATGGGTTTCTGACTTCACCTCATGTAGATATTAATCTCATTGAGGATGATGAACCGGCTACGTATGAGGAAGAGATACAAGATATTGATTTCATTTTATGGCAAGAAGCCATGAAGTCCAAAATGGATTCCATGTACACCAACCAAGTTTGGACACTGGTTGATGCACCAGAAGGCGTAAAGCCTATGGGTTGTAAATAGATCTTCAAGAAAAAGACCGACATGGATGGCAACGTACAAATGTACAAAGCTAGGCTTGTAGCGAATGGGTATCATCAACGATATGGTGTCGATTACGATGAAACTTTCTCACCCGTTGCCATGATTAAATCCATTCGGATAATGCTTGCTATTGCTGCATATTTCGATTACGAGATATGGCAGATGGACGTTAAACCGCTTTCCTTAACGAAAACCTTTTGGAGGATGTTTATATGCAACAGCCTGACGGTTTTATCGTGCCTAGACTTGCAAACAAGGTTTGCAAGTTAAATCGTTCCATTTATGGATTGAAGCAAGCATCACGGTCATGGAACCAACGTTTTGATGAGATCATAAAAGAATATGATTTCATTCAAAATGATGATGATCCTTGTGTATATAAGAAGGTTAGTGGGAGAGCACTGACTTTTATTATCCTTTATGTTGACGATGTATTGCTTATAGGCAATGACATTCCCATGCTAACGTCGGTGAAAGCTTGGCTTTCATTGAAATTCTTCATGAAAGATCTGGGAGAAGCAGCCTTTATTCTGGGAATAAAGATCTACCGGGATAGATCTAGAAAGCTGTTTGGACTCTCCCAGAGTACATACATTGACAAAGTGTTAAAGAGATTCAACATGGTTCAGTCCAAGAGGGGGGACTGTTGCCAGTGTCATATGATGTCTATCTATCTAAGGACATGTGTCCTAAAACTCAAGATGAGAGAGACAACATGAGTCGGATATTGTTCGCCTCGGCAGTCGGATCGATCATGTATGCCATGATATGTACGTGACCTGATGTCTCCTATGTTTTGAGCATGTGTAGTCGCTATCAGGCCGATCCAGGTGAAGGTCACTGGATGGCGGTTAAGAATATCCTTAAGTATCTTAGACGAACTAAGGATGCTTTCTTAATCTATGGAGATGGAGAACTTGAGATAACTGGGTATACCGATGCAAGTTTCCAAATTGACAAAGACGACTGTAAGTCGCAATCTGGGTACATATTTTGTTTGAATAACGGAGCAGTAAGCTGGAAATCTTCCAAGCAAGAGACTATTGCCGATTCAACAACAGAAGCGGAGTATATTACTGCAGCTGAAGCAGCAAAAGAGGCAGTTTGGATCCGAAAATTTCTAATTAGATTAGGAGCAGTTCCGTTAGTAGCTGAGCCCGTTCCATTGTATTGTGATAATAATGGGGCTATAGCGCAGGCTAATAAACCACGGTCTCATCAACGATCCACGCATGTTCTTTGACGTTTGCATCTGATTCGTGAGATCATACATCGTGGCGATGTGAAGGTCGAGAAGGTCGCATCAGATGACAACATGGCAGATCCGCTGACGAAAGCTATTCCTCAGCAAACGTTTGAGGGACATGTACATGGTTCAGGTATCAGATGCTTGAGTGATTGTCTATAGGCCAAGTGGGAGATTGTTGGACAGTTATGACCCATAGCATCACTGTTTGTAAAAGACATTATGTTTTTGTACGAAATTAACTATGTAGTAATAAAATTATCTTTTACCGTTTTGTATTTATTTACTTTGATATACAAATGGTAGAAGTTCTTATGATTAGTTCCGAATTGAGATGATATGAGACAGTATCAATCCATAAGGTTTAATCATTAAATATCCCTAGTCGTAGTATTATCGAGATTGGACATCGATAATGCGGAATAGACTAGTATTGCACTTGTGCGCGTTATGAGGGCATAACGACATAGTTCTCATATGTTTAAGTATAGGATACTTATGCAAGTGCGATAGAAGGTTGTGTTTTACCGATGGTACGGAAAACAACTTTGCTCTGGATAGACCCGCGGAATCTCATTGGTAATATGTATATGTGTCTATGGGAGTCGCTTCAAGGTAGGTGTATTTGGTCTTAACTAGAGACTTGCATCGCTAGTACTTGCGACAATTGATACACTTTGGTTTTGGTCGTTCAGGACTTTAACTGGTTTTGTGTACGTCTCTGCTGGGTCTATTGAGAATCGTAGTGTATTGGATGTGATGTCAAGAAGGAAGTATCACTTCAGACATATGGAGATGATGATCACGTAGGGATTCAGAACTGGTTCTCTATTGTGTTGCAACCATCGGGATAATATGACAAGGTCATGATTATCCGATTCAAAGAGACTAGTTGCTTGATATTCGATATGTGCTTCGTACGGGGCAGACACTATTCCAGCCCCAGGCCTTGCACGTGACATCCAATACTGGATCACTATACGCAGTACTACGATATACTACGCCTGATATAGATATTATATTCCAGTAAGAATATTCCTGGAGAATTGGGTAGGCATGACGTTTTGCTAGAAGCCAACCTTATCTCGTAAATCGGTAAAAATGTAGTACGAGGTATGTACATTTCGGATAGTCCGACGACCGTATTTACTGCCAACATATCCAGGGATCTCTTGGGTCGCTTCCCGAAGATTCACCGATGACGTATGATTAGAACTTAATTAACCTGGGATTAATTACGGAGTGACTTTATCTTGGATAAAGTACTATTTGAAGAGAGAGATTAATTTGAAATTAATCGACAAAATAATATATTCGATATATTAAACGAAATTGGATTTCGATGCAGAATTAAAATTAGATTTTAATTCGGGCAAATGAGCTAATTTAGAATTAATTCGTTAGCAATGTGAATAGTGATTTCGCTAGGCATAAATATTTAATTACGTCGCGACGGAAGTTCGTTAATTCGAAATTAGCGAAACCGAGCCCGGAAGTGTTTGTAGGCCCACTCACATTTTGAATTAAAGTGGGGCCCACAAGTTACATCGCGAGTCACATCACTTGTCATTTAAAGGTGATAGATGTCAAAGTCACTTTTTTTGAGTGACATGCTGTCACTATTCATGATGCAAGTTGTTGAGATCATTTATTGCAATTTTGGAGCCAAAATTGGCTTTGACTTTTTGAAAGCCATTTACCAAAGTTTGGTAATTGTTTTTCATTAGGTTTTGGAAAAAAAATATTAAAATACAAAACTCTCTTTCTCCATTTTTCAAGCATTGCCGTGAACTCCATCAAGGTGAAGGAAAATTGGATTTTCTTTCATCTTTTGCTAGCACATTCAAAGGATCAAACAAGGTGATATGGAACCGATCTTAGAGCTTGGATATCCATAAAGCTTGGAGCTTCATCATCAACTTCAACAAATCATCCTTGGCCGAACCTTGGAGCTTCTTGGAGGAAAAGTTTTTTGTTGATCTTCACATCCAAACCGATCTTTGTAAGTATGATTCCGCCATACTTTTAAGATGTATTCATTCTATTTCATGGCTTAATATGATCTTGGGACATCAATAGAAACCAACACTTAAGGCATGGACTTTTGGTTAATATGGGTCAAACCAAAATACCAATGTCCATTTAAGGAATCACCCTTATTTGCCAAGAAACCAATTTAGACCCATTAGGCCCAATTAAATTAAAGGTCCATTAAGTCACGATTGGACTTTATGGATATGGTTTTGGGCCCAATTGGATCCAACTAATTTAGCTTAAACCCATCTTGGTACAACCAATATGGGTTTAAGCTCAATTAATTAAATTACCAAATTCCAAATTTTATAACTTAATTAACCAAAGTGTAAGCCATAATTAATTACCCAAATTATCATTTCCAAAACATCAATTAGCCTAATTAATTATGCTCATTAACATCAAAACATGTCCAACATATTTTAATCAAAAAATCACATCATTTTCATGCTTACAAGTCCACGGCAATTTAGGGTTTTTCAAATCGATTCCGAATTCAATCCAATTAAATCCTAAATCAACATTCCCAACATGATTCCAACTCATCCAATGATCAAAATCAAAAAATCAGCATGACATTTAGGGCACCTCAAATTCGGCCAAGCCATTAATTTGGGGAAAATTGATCCAATCAAATTTCATGAAATTGATCATATCCAACTTCAATTAAACATCATTCAAGCATACTCAATCAAAAAATTTTATCAAATCATGCTCAAATTCAATTTACCCAATTTTAACCCTAAGTTCAAGATTCATGCTCAAGAGGCTCTGATACCATTGTTGGATTTCTCTAAGATCCCAATGATCAAATCAAGCATAGAACACATGTGAATACACAAAGAAGTATGGAGAAAACATACTCACATTGATCGGATTGGATGCATCGAAGGAAAAAAAACTTTTTCCTCCTTATTGATGAAGCTCACGGCAATGGCCTCCATTTTGCTCCATTTGTGATCTTCAAGCTCCATGCTTCATTTTGAGATTCCAAGCTCAAGGGTGGGTTTCCCTAAAACCTTAGGATGACTCAATTGGTGTGCTAGTACTTGGTAAATTTTGCCACAAAAATTACCCTTCTTTCTTCCTTACCATTCGGCCAAGAGAAAAAGAAGTTGGGAGAGAAGCATTTATTTCCTTCAAATGGGCGTGAGAGAGAGAGCAATAATTGTGAGTGTTTTTCTTGAATTTTGTTTAGTATTTGATTTCAAAAATCAAATATAGCTTTACCAAAATTTTGGTAATAAACCAATCAAGCCATCACATGTCACTTTAACTTTGAGTGTAAAACAAGTTAAAGTCACTCTCACCAAAACCCATCACTCAAAGTGACAAGTGATGTGACTAGTGATGTGACATGTGGGCCCCACTTGATTCGAAATTCGAGTGGGCCGGCAAACACTTCCGGGCTCGGGTTCGCTAATTCCGAATTAACGAATTTCCGTGACGACGTAATTAAATCAAATTTAATTAAATAATTATGCCTAGTAAAATTACTATTCACGTCGCTAACGAATTAATTCTAAATTAACTTGTTCGCCCGCATTATAATCTAATTTCAATTCCGCGTCGAAATCCAATTTCATTTAATATATCGAATATATTAATTTACCGATTAATTCCAAATTAATCGTTCTTTCTCTTTAAATAATATTTTATCCTAGATAAAATATCTCAGTAATTAATCCTAGATTAATTTTCTCTCTCATCTACTTAATCCCAGATTAATAAAGTGCGAATCATACATCTTCGGTGAATCTTCGGGAAGCGACCCATGAGATCCCCGGATATGTTGGCAGTAAATTCGGTCGTCGGACTATCCGAGCACGTACGTACCTAGTACTACGTTTTTACCGATTTACAAGACAAGGTTGGCTTCTAGCAAAACGCCATGCTTACCCAATTCTCCAGAAATATCCTTACAGGAATATGCGATCTATATCTGGCGTAGTATACGTAGTATTGCGTATATCGATCCAGTATCGGATGGTCACGTGCAAGGCCTGGGGCTGGAAATGTGTCTGTCCCGTACGAAGCATATATCAGATCTCTGGTAACTAGTCTCTATAATCGGATATACATGACCTAGTCAAAATATCCCGATAGCTGCAGCATATAAGAGAACAAGTTCCGTATCCTACGTGATCATCATCTCCACTATAACTGAAGTGATACTTCCATCTTGACATCACACCCAATACACTACGATTCTCAATATACCCAGAAGAGGCGTACACAGAATCGGTTAAAGCCCTGGACGACCAAAACCAAAGTATATTGATTTTCGTAAGTATTAGCGGTACAAGTCTCAGGTTAAGACCAAATACACCTACCTTGATTCGGACTTCCGTAGACATATAGTTATACTACCAATGGAATTCCGAAGGGGTCTATTCAGAGCGAAGCTGTTTTTCCGTACCATCGGTAAAACACAACCTCCTATTACACTTGCATGAGTATCCAATACCCAAATATATGAGAACTATGTCGTTATGCTTCCACAACACGCACAAGTGTAATACTAGTCTATTCCGCATTATCGATGTCCAATCTCGATAATACTACGACTATGGATATTTAATGATTAAACCTTCGTGGATTGATACTGTCTCATATCATCTCAATCAAGAACTAATCATAAGAACCTTCTATCATTTATATATCTTGGTGATCTAATCACAAATGATAAAAGAGCAATTTCCTTTGTCACATAGTTAATTTGTACACAACAACCATGATCTGTACAAATAATGATGCTATTGGTCATAATTGTCCAACATATTTATCATATCCACCAATGTTCTATTTTTTCTTTCAGCCAGGCTATTTTGTTGTGGGGTATAAGGTGCACTAGCTTGGTGAATCAAACCATTTTCTTCACAAAATATTGAGAATTCACTGGAAAAGTATTTTCTTCCTCGATCACTTCGTAGGATTTTAATTTTCTTTTCCAATTGATTTTCAACCAATGCTTTGTAACACTTAAATACATCAAATGCTTGATCTTTTGTTCTCATTAAATAAACATATGTGAATCTAGAACGATCATCAATGAATGAAATAAAATACTATTACCACCCCTATTTAAATGTCCATTTAATTCACAAATGTCAGAATGCACAAGTCCTAGCAATTCTGTTGTTCATTCATTACTGGGAAATGGTTTCTTAGTCATATTGGCCTGTATGCAAATTGCACATTTCCCACCACGTTTAGTAACATTAGGTATCATCCCATGTTTAGACATATATTTTAGTGATCTAAAATTAACATGTGATAAACGAGCATGTCATATCAAAAATATGACTCAATCATATAAATAGAAACATCAACTTTATTAATACTTAGTTTAAACATGGCATCACAAGAATAACCTTGTCCAATAAATACACCATTCTTAGAGAAAATAATCTTTTCTGCCTCTATGACAGCCTTAAGGCCTTTCTTACATAATAGATTGGCAGAAACTAAATTCTTTCTAACATCAGGAACATGAAAAACATTCATTAAAATTAACTTCTTTCCATAAGTAAATTGTAGTTCAACTGTTCCTTTTCCAAGAACTCTAGCAGTGTCATGATTCCCCATCAAAACCTTCTCATCATTTGCTGCAACTTCATAATTTTTGAAGAAATTTTTATTATTGCAAACGTGAACAGTAGCACCAGAATCATACCACCAATCTGCAGATATTTCACTTGTTGCCATATTGCATTCGGTTACCATACTAATATCCAATGCTTTAACCATAATAACGATTTCTGAAGGAGATGCTTGATTTTCAATCATATTTGCATTTTCTGTCCAGCATTCCCCTCCACCTTTAATTTCTTATAAAACCTGCATTCTTTCTTGAAATGACTTTTTTTTGCCACAGAAGAAACAAGACTTGTTTTTCTTATTATTAGAAAAATTCTCTTTTGAAACATCATCAAATTTTCTTTTGTTTCCAGGCTTGTTAGAATTTCCAGAATTATTGTTTGTTTTTCTAGACTCACATTGTTCACCTTAGAACTAGATTCCAAAGCATATTTATCCTCACGAATTCTTGTTTCTTCTTCAATTCGAATATGCTTTATTAATTGGTCAATGGTGAAGTTTTCAGAGGTATGTAATAACTTCTTTCTATAGTCATTCCAAGTGGTTGGTAATTTTGCAATTACAGCGGCCACTTGAAGAGATTCAGAAACATCCACTTTTAAATCTTTGAGTCTAGACACCAACAATAATAATTCATCAACTTGATTCATGATAGATTTACCATCTACCATTTGAAATTCAAAAAATTTCATACCCACAAATATGTATGTGCCTTGTTTTTCAGAAGCATATTTATTTTCCAAAACATTCCAAATTTCTTGTGGCAATTTAATTGGACAAAATAAATCATATAGTCTATCAGAAAGAGAATTCAAGATAAAACTTCTACAACGCACTTCATCCTCTAAAAGCTAAAAGCGATGCTAGAGCCAACTGGAGAATAAAATTATCAGAAAGGCAAAATCAGCATCATTGTTTTAGATGAGTAAGTGTATACGGATTTAACTCACTCTAAAGAAATCCGATAACTAGTTCCTTGGGAACTTTGTTCTCACTGATCTTCAAACTCGAGCAGTTAGAATGATTGAGGAAATAAAAATGTTGATATGCTACCTATTGCATGCATCTGATCTTTCAGTTCAAGGCTGCCAATCTCTCGTCTTTTTTTTTTTTTTTTGTGTGTAGGGAAAAGGATACTCAAGACTGTACAAGTATATCTTATGTTTAAGAATAAAAAATACATAATCTTAAGCATACGAAATAAAAAATACATAATCTTAAGAATACGACAATGTTGTGATAAAGCAACATCATTAGCTACATAATGCAATGTCGGGTCCATGGACAGCGATGCAAATTCATAACATTAAGATGAACATAAAAAGGGGATTTAACAGATTGCTAGAGCTTTTGTGCTCAATCAACTAGAAGAATTGACTATACTTTCAAATAAAAGAGCAGAAAATTTTCAACTGAAGCAGCAACAGTTCTCTAAGGCTAAAGGGGGATACATCAGTAAAAATTCATAGAAAATGATTTGTTGCAGATCCTTCCTTCTCTAGGGTCAGTAGCTATGATCTAGTTTCATATGCATGTCCTTAAAGAATATCCATTGCATCCAAAATTGCCTTCGTGTAAGGACACCTTATCTTGTTCCTGCGTCATCTAAATCACATCATCAATTGCCCGAGGCTAGTAGTCTAGTATTATGAACTATGATAATGGGATCAGAATTGTGAAGCCAAATTTTGTTAACTTGATCGTGCTTCCTTCTATAATTGGATTACCACACAACACCAAAAAAAAAAAAAAAAAAAAGAATCGTCAGTATGTAAATTTCTCAAGCTTTATGCACACAGGTTGGTAGTCTGATTTTAAAGAAACAAGGGTTGATCAAAATCCATTAAATAGTTGTAGCATGCTTTTGTGAAATTAAAAGATGGGGCCGAGCATAAATCATGAAAATATTGTAATGCTGATGACAGCCATACTCTCTGTTTGGAGTATGAGGAATACTAGGGGAGTCTTGATGATGTTTTCATGAAGTTATGTCCTAAAAGCTAACTCCAAAGCTAACGTTTCTCAACTCATGTTGAAGTCTGTGAACAAAAACATTGTTCACACGATTCTAACTAATATGAGATTTAGTATACGATTTGAGTATGCGAACATATTGGGCAGGTTCTTCAAATTAATTGTCAAAGCTCTGAAAATTATGCAAAGATCAAGAAAGAACAATGATTATGTAGAAACTATTAGTGAAGGCATCTTGACAGGAACTTAAAGAAAAGATTATATGAACTTACCTCTTTCACCATTGAACTAACAAAAGCATCCAATGAGTCAACACTAGTTGAAATACAACTGCCCTGAGTCTTCGTTGACCCATTAGATGCCCGTCGTTGATATTTGATGATGACCGCATAGATGGTCTTTGAACTTCATTAATCTTCATGGGGAAATGATCAATGAAGTTTGATTGCGCGACTGAATCAAATTCATTGCTTCTGTTGAAAAATGTTTTATTTGAGTCTAAGAATTGACCCAAAGGCCCCACGCAACCATTAATAGGTATTGCAGAGTTTGATGAGTTACACATTACATTTGAACAGTAAGGAGCATCCTGCACTGCCAGGAATTGTAAATTTGCAGTTGAATCTTGTAACCGGTTGGACAATGAAGGTAGAGAAGAAACATCACAAAGACTATTTCCAATTTGGAAGGCCATTGTGGAAAGGTTCTCTGTCAAATGACCGGCATGTAGAGTAGTCTGTTTAAAGTCTCCAAACAGCAAGGAATTTGGTTGAATCCCAGACGACTGAACAGAACTTGACCAATTGTCATTACATCTCCCGTGATCTGATAGATGTGAAGAAGACCCCGAATTTAAGGACATTAATGACTGATTTCCGAACATTTTGTTACCTTGGGCTTCTTGGGGATGTCCTTCTAACAACAAAGGGTTGTTATTAACACCAAGGAGTTGATTAGTTGACCTATCAAAACCAATTCTTGCATCTGGAAAGCCACAGGAAACCGGGAAGGTTGTATCATCTTTAGCACATGAGAGTTCACTAATGCTAGTGATGTTCTTGTTTAGTTGTAACTGATCAAGTTCTAAGGATGTTGGTATCCCTTGAAGTATGTTGCTGCTATGGCTCCCAGGAAGTAAGGCTGGATGGAATTTTCCCTGATCATTAGCGGTGTTGTCCGAGTTTTGTGCATGATGCATTTGAATCATTCCTGATGAAGGAAGGCCATGCAAACCCAGTCCTGCTGGTGTGTTCAATCTTCCAAGCATCCCACCAGGTGGAAATGATCTGAAAGTGCTGTTATGAAACTGGCCAGGGGCACCCAACGTGTGGTAGTTGCCAAGTCCATTGATAGAATTCATTCGTAAATATGAAGGATCGGTACTGCCTAAGGCTGCTACCATATTAGCTTGCTGGTTAGCCACACAGCTGATCCTTTTCAGGTAAAGCCTAAATTTCTGCAACCATTAAATACCAAGTTAGCTTCCATGAAACACGAGTTTTCAACATTTAGAAAGAGAACATAAGGATGAGAATTCACGCCTGGAGATGGCTTGCCACGTTTTCTCTGGTCAATTTTTCAACATTCATCAGATCTAGAATCTTTTTAGGCACAGCCTCTGCAATAGAATAAACCAGCAAGGTGAAATTTTGACAACAAGACTAACTGAGAAGGCATTATACATGAATGATGTTGCTTACGAAAAATATATAATGATAAACTGAAGATTGAATTATTTGACTTTTCAGCACCAAGATTAGCTTTGCTCTGTTATCAAATTGAACGAAAAATCAATAGTTCAGGAGTTCCACAGTTCAAAAATGATCTTAAACAACAAGGAATGTTATGAGAAAAATGACATTACAATGAAGTAGACTAACACGTGCCTAATGAAAATTTTCTTGATAATTTTATCAATTTTTTCAAATAGTCACTAGAATGAGAAGTTAAGAACATACTGTCAATGCCCAACTGATTAACAGCTGCAACAAACTTGCGATGCAGCTCCGCTGACCAAACAACCCGAGGCTTCTTTTGGGTTGGATCCCCATGATCATGGTCATTCTCATCGTACTCCTCATCCTCGTCTTCATTCTGATCTTTCCTCTTTTTATTGAGCTTCCCATTCTGGTCGGAATTTCCCATTCCTCCAGCCTCGTCACTTCCAATATGAGGGTTGTCCTGATTGTCAGAATTATTACGATCCTTCGTATCAAGTTTCTTCCTCCTGATAACATGTTGCCATATGTTTTTCAGCTCCTCAATCCGAACAGGTTTCAGCAAATAATCACAAGCTCCATGAGTGATTCCCTTCATCACAAGCTTGGGGTCCCCATTTCCCGACAACACTGAAAACATTAACATTACACTTTTAATACCCAGTTGAATAACTGTTCTACCCTTTGCTACATCTATGTCAAATAAGTTGACAGAAATTAAAACATGTTTCAAAATATAGCTTTAAATCAATTTCAAAAGTACTTCATCAAACTTACATAAGAAATCCAATATTTCCAAAAGCCGTGTTCTGTTTTTTAAGCTAAATATTCATATGATGAGACTGAGAATTGCCAAAACAGAAAAAACCTTAAAATGCAATAAAACTGATAATATTTCTTAAGTTTATAGAAATCTAATGCTTGTATATTGAATTTAAAGTTATTAAAACCTCATTTCAGGGCAAGTATTAAAAGAGAAGATTGAAGGCCATGTAAATGTTTTGGGCTTACTTATGACAGGTAGGTCCATTTCAAGTCCCACAAGCTCAAGCAATTTGAAACCATCCATGTCTGGCATATGCACATCACTGATAACCAGGTCAAAGTTGTTCTTGTTTTCTCTCAATAGATTCAGTGCCTTGGTTGCCTGATTCGTCGTGGTAACTGCAGAACCCAAATCCAAAAGTCACATTTGAATAATGTGAGATTTAAAGTATTCAAATTCACAAACACAGCCAGATTGACCAGATCAATTTGCAGCAAATTTGATACTAATCTTATATTCATTTTTGATATAATCCAGTAATAAGTCAATGTCTCAAAATTCAATAATATATATGAGATGCAAGCACTGAATGTCTCAAAAATCAATAAGAAAATAGAGATCCAAGCACTGAACAACACTATCTAAATCCACTATTAACACAAGCCAAAAAAAATAAAAAATCCACACTTCATAAAATCTTGAAAATTAATATAGCTTATAAGAGGGATTAAATGTTTGAACTTTTTCCTGTCACCAAATGCACTGCAAAATCAAATTAAATTATGTTAGTTTAAGAAGATTCTCCATGCAATTAAATCAAACACTCACAAAACCTAAACTTAAACATATTTAATAAATTAAAATGAACAAAGTCATAACAAAACATCAAAGACCAAATAACCCAATTACAGAAACTCAAAAACAAACCAAGAAAAATGAAACAAATAACACACCATGATACTTGCAATGACGAAGCAGATTCTCTAACACTCGAAGACAAGTTGGGTCATCGTCAACAGCTAAAACTCTCAAGCCACGGGGAAACTGGTCGCCATTTACTTGATCAACGGTCATTGTTTTCTTTTAAAAAAACAACACAATTTTGCAGACCCCAAAAGAAGAAGAAAATAACAGTAAATTTGAAATCAAGATAACGTTTTGAACAGACCCCAAAAACTATATTAGTATTCGATAGATATTAATGATTGATGAAACTCGATTAGTGAAAGTTTTTGGAAATCATCAAGTTTAATAACATAATTATAAATAAACAAAAGTTTGAGTTGATTTTGGTGTTATTGCATTAACTGTGAAAAATGTGAAATAATAAGGAATCAATTAGCTATGCATGGATTGTGAGAGCTGGATATGGAGTGAATACCAAAAAAATATTTCTTTACCATTTTTGGTCTATTAAAAATATAGGAAATTTTTGGCGCCTTGTTCGTTGATCTGTCTGAAGTTTATAGGTCTAGGGATGATAAAAGTCCGGGGGTGGACCTCAAGGGTTCAGTACATTAAGGCTGTATGTTGCGTATAATTTTTTATATTTGTTGATTAAATATGTATTGACATTTTCGTATTAATAATGGTAAAAAAATCTCCACGTAAATAAATATTGAATTTGGACTTATGAGCTGTGAATGTAAATTTTATATTAATTGATGAAATGGACCGAATACGAATATTCAAAAATCATCATTGTTTTTGGTTTGCTGCCACAACCACGTGGAGTGCACAAATGCAATCGTAGGTGGAGACTAGTGGAGTATTCCTACCATCAAAAGGGATTTTTTCACTTGAGCCCCTTGATATTTTCAGAAAAGAAATTAAACACTAACTAGTTAACCAATTCTAAATGAAGATTTGGGAGAGACAAATTATATTCTTGAGATACAGAGTATTTGAAATCGTAAAAGATGACTATTAGGTATGTCTCAAGCATCATACATCGATAAAATTATTGTACGATTAATAATGCAAAATTTCAAGAAAGGTAATTTACCTATATTGGTATGAAATTTACTTGTCTATAATGTCTTCAGAGACCTCAAGCTGTTGAGAAAATTAGTCATATCACATATGTCTCTTTGGTTGGTAGTCTTATCTATGTTATGCTATATATGAGACCTGACATATGTTATGCAGTGAAAATGGTCAATAGAGTTCAATTTATTCCATGATTTAATCATTGGGTTGTTGTATAATATATTCTCAAGTATCTTAATAGAACGAGAAACTATTATTGGGGAAATCGCAGTGAGAAGTCTAGTTTTAAGGTGTGTATGATACTTTCTTAGAGTAATATTTACCTCCACTATGTGTTGTAAGGGTTGTAGGCAATTCACATTATGATATAATAAAACTTAGAAATGTAAAACAAACCTTTGTAGAATCTTTACTTGAGAATTTAATATTAAAATTATTACATGAAATGATCAACTTTCGTGCCCTATATATTGACAATCAAGATTTGCCTCCAAAAGACATACTTTTGGGTCATGCTTTTCTATAACAGCATCACATTGTTGCGCCAATGACAAGTCATTGTCGCGACAATATGCACGGACTTCTCATTGTCATGATAATATAAGTCAGAGAGCCCTTTTTGCATCAACGTCTCATTGTCTAATGAGTAACCATTGTCGCGATAATATTAGTCATAATGCATCTTTATGTCTCTAACTCTCATTGTCGCGCCAATGAATACACATTATTATGACAATGGAAGGAAGAATGTCTTTTTTCATGAATCGTGACTTGTCCGGATAGGTCGATCCCCGATGCGTTAGTGATGAGTGATAATTATATCACTATTTCTCATTCATTTAACCTAATATCTTGTAAACTTTCTCAGGTTTTGTGAACGTTTTGATGTGTTTTAGTTTATTTTGCAGATAAAATAAAATTGGGACTTAATGGAATCATTTAGGACGAAATGTGGTCAAATAAGGACAAAAACTGGACTTGACATTTGATTTTGGAGATTGGAAACTTGAAATGGCGTCCTAACGAAGTACAGTTTCGGAAATTCTAATTTGCGCAATTATCGTATTTTGGCCATAGAATTTTCTCCGATATCGGATTGAGGTGATTCAAGTTCTAAATTAAAGAAGACTCAAAGATCTACAACTTTGAAGAATAAAATAATTTCGAATTTTGAAGATTTCATGACCGAAATTGATGAAACATCTGGAAGTGTGTTATGTGTAATTATTAAAATCATTTTCAAAACAAAATAAATAAATAAATAAATAAAAATTGTCAAACTTCCACCAATCATGCTTGAATATTTGGTGGAGGATTTGATGCCATGTTTGGTGTCATGTTTGATGCCATGGTTGGTGCCATGTTTGGTGGAGCAATTGGTAGTGAAATTGGTGGAAGTCTTTAGATTTTCCTATAAATACCAAGCTATTTCATTTGTAATTCTCATGCTTTCCTAGGTTTTTGTAAGGAATTTAAGGATTGTATCTTGTTTGTATTATTTTCAGTATTTAATTTATGCATTTTTATTTTCAGTAATAGTAGTAGTTTCTTTTCTTTTCTTTTATGTTTTGTAGTTAGATTTTCGCTGGGGGAAGGGTGAAGCTTTTATTATTTTAGTTTAGATCAATATCCCTTAATTATAATATGGAAATTATAATTTAAGTTAAAGGATTACCGCCTTAATGGCTAATTTTTATTTATTTGACATATATGACACTGCCTATATGACCGGTCTTTAGGTGACAGATGATTACCGCCTATATGGCTGGTTTATGGACAGATAATAACACCGCCTTTATGGTCGGTTAGACTTAATTGAAAATCTGACTTAATGAAGATACCACCTGTATGGTTGGTTGATAATATCACTGATAATTTCTATATTATAATAAGGGTGATTTCTAAATTAGAAATAGTAAGAGTGGATCCCCTAACCCCAGTATTTTATTTTTATTCTTGGGTAGTGATGAAACATAATATTCACATGCTTAATAATTGATTTAATTATAGATTAGGTTAGATTCTTTAGTTTGTGTATTGAATCTTAAGCTTAATGTTTCTTGTTGCCCGGTCACCAATAAAATTGATGTGGTAAACTTAAAATGAACTTGAAAAAAGGATTTTAGGTTTCAGCCTTAGATTCAATAGCTCACGATCTTCATTGAGGATAATAATCCTTTAACAGATTTTCTTACAGGATAAGAATATACCTATCGGGCGGGGTAGCCTTAATTGGAACTTGAACTTAATGAATTCAGGTATCTTGATTAACATAGGAATATGATTAATTGGATTATTTTAGGTATTTGTATCCGATCATCGGAAAAAGGCTTTTGCATATCTTCGTGTTCCAGGTTAGCAAACTAATTTATTGCACCTATATAAGAGAATCAATTCATCATTAGAATAATATTGTGTGGAATCACAACCCTAGATATTTGTGTATTTTGTTTATTTTCCTTAGTATTTTCTTTTGTGTATTTATTTATTTTATTTAGCATATTCATATTCAAACAACCATTCAAACAATCATTCTCTTCTAGCTTAATTAGATACTTGTAATAAATAGTTCAATAATTAGTAACAACAATAGGAATTAAGTCCTCGTGGGATCGATATTTTTATACTACTTGAACGATATGTGCTCTTGCGTTATACGCGTATGATTACGCCGGTCAAGTTTTTGGCGCCGTTGTCGGGAACTTATTTTTCTTGAGTTATTAATTTTGAAGCTATCTAATTTACTTGTATCTAATTTTCTTTATTTTTATCTGTAATTTTTATTTCCTTCTTTATTTTTCAGATGGTTGACATGGATCTTAGTTGGGTGATAAAGGAATACAAGTTTTACGACTGAAGATACTGTTGAGTTTCTATTAGGTCCCAAGATCAAATCTAAGCATGAAACAATGAGTGAACACATCAACGAGGTAGCGGAATACTTACATCGATCGGTTGAGTCGATTGGAAGACGATTCAAGCCAAAAACCTACTGTTTTGGGCGCACATGAACTGCAGTCCACTGTCCACGTTTTTCAGTTTTGAGCTGAGAAAACGGAGCTCCAAGCCTCGTCCGACGGATCCCGGCTCATGGGTGAACCTCCCTACCACCTTCGCAAGACTCGTAAGTGTGCTAGCACTTGATTTTCACCATGAAAACCCACCCTTGGCTTCCCTTGCTCACGGTTTTAAGCTTCAAAAACAGTAAGTTTTTCCCATTGGGCGTGAGAATGAGAGAAGAAATGAGAGAGAAGGATTTGTGTTATGTGTTGGTCAATTTCCAAAAAGGTTTATATATTTTATATTTTCTAAATAAAAAATACAAAAACCATTCACTTATTGATTTAAAAAATCAAAAGCAAAAAGGTTTTCCCTCCAAACACTATTCCAACCACACCCATCAACTATTCATAGTCACTTTATAAAGTGATTTGATGTGTCTCATCAATCAATCAATCAATCACATAATCAATCAATCAATCACATCACTCAAAGTGACGTTTGATTTGACGCTTGATGTGACGATTGATTTGACGCTTGATGTGACTTGCGTCGCCGCACTCGAATTCGAAATACGAATGCGCTCGCAATCACACTCGGGCTCGGGTTCGCTAATTCTAAATTAACGAATTTTCCGTCGCGTCGTAATTAAGTGATTACGCCTAGCGAATTCACTATTCACGTCGCTAACGAATTAATTCTAAATTAATTCGTTCGCCCGAATTAAAATCTAATTTTAATTCCGCGTCGAAATCTAATTTCGTTTAATATATCGAATATATTAATTCATCGATTAATTCCAAATTAATCATATCTCTCTCTCGACGATATTTTATCCTAGATAAAATATCTCCGTAATTAATCCTAGATTAATTTTCTCTCTCTTCTATATAATCCCAGATTATTCAAGAGTGCGAGTTGTGCGTCATCGGTGGATTATCGGGAAGCGACCCATGAGATCTCCGGATAAGTTGGCTATAAATACGGTCCGTCGGTGTAACCGAATCACGTACGTACCAAGTACTACGTTCTACCGATTTACGAGACAAGGTCAACTCCTAGCAAAGTACCAAGTCTACCCAATTCTCCGGACATATCCTTTTAAGAATATTTAGATCTATATCAAGCGTAGTATACATCGTATTGTGCATATCGGCCCAGTATCGGATAGTCACGTGTTAGGGCTGGGGCTGGATAAGTGTCTGCCCCGTCCGAAACACATATCGGATGTCTGGTAACTAGTCTCTATAATCGGATATTCATGACCTGGTCATAATATCACGATTGGATGCGCATCACTTAAGAGCACTAATACCGTATCCTGCGTGACATCATCTCCACTATGACTGGAGTGATACTTCCGTCTCGACATCACATCCAATACTCTACGACTCTCTGATAAACCCAGAAGTGGTAGACACAGAACCGGTTAAAGCCCCCAACCACCAAATCCAAAGTTTATCTTTATCGTAAGTATTAGCGATGCAAGTCTCAGGTTAAGACTATACACACCTACCTCGATTTCGGCCTCCCATAGACACATATCATAATACCAATGGGATTCCGAAGGGGTCTATCCAGAGCGAAGCTGTTTCCCGTACCATCGGTGAAACACGACCTCCTATCGCACTTGCATAAGTCTCCAACACTTATATATATGAGAACTATGCCGTTGTGCCCTCACAACGCGCACAAGTGCAATACTAGCCTATTCCGCATTATCGATGTCCAGTCTCGATAATACTACGGCTAGGGATATTTAATGATTAATCCTTCGTGGACTGATACTGTCTCATATCATCTCAATCCAGGAACTAATCATAGGGACCTCTCTTCATTTATATATCTATGGTGATCTAATCACAAATGATGAGAGTGCAATTTCCTTGTTACATAGTTAATTTGCTACAACAACACAATGATCTGTGCAAATAGTGACGCTATGGGTCATATTATCCAACAATCTCCCACTTGGCACGTAGCGAGTCACTCAAGTGTTCCAACACTTGAACTATGTAAGGTTCGCTCAAATTGGCTGATGAAAGGTTTTCGTCAGTGGATTTGTTTGATTATCGTCTGACGCGATTTATACGATCATCACATCGCCACGATGTATGATCCGAACGAATCAGATGATATAGAAGTATATATCTGGATCGTCGATGAGACCTTTAATTCTTAGCGTGTGCTGACGCCTAGTTCAGCTGCTAACAGAACTATATCTAATCTAATTAGATTTATGTTCGATCCAAATGGCTTCTATTGCTGCTTCAGCTGCAGCAGAATAATCCGTATCCGTATTTGTTGTTTATTCGGCAACAGTTATCTTGCTTGGAATATTTCCAGCTCACTGTCCCGTTATTCAAACTTTATAGTACCGTAGTATTTAATAGTTGGAAACTTGCAGCGGTGATCCCAGTCACTTCAAGTTCTCCTTCTCCATAGTTTAAGACAGCATCTTTAGTTCTCTAAGATACTAACAGATGTTCTCAATTTCAATTTAGTGACTATCACTAGGATTGACCCGATTGTGACTCCATATGCTCGAAGCGTATGAGACACCAATACAAGTACATTTTAAATGTACGATTTCCCAGAGAGTGTTAACAACTCCAAATCTATCCCAGTAGATCTTTATTCCTTGAATAAAGGTTGTTACTCCCCAGAATTCTACGGAGAATTTTCTATTGAAAGAATATCTATGAAAGCCAAGCTTTCACCTTGTATTATGGGAATTTGACTGTTAGTGCGCCCTCCCACTAACCTCCTTATATACACAAGAATTATTTCGTTTTGAGTCAAATCATAAACATTATGATTATTTCAAAACGACAGTTCCAAGAATCCTATGCTTGCATTGATCCAAACATGGATCGAATAACCCGCAAACCTTGTTTGTCGGTTACACAAATCGTCAGAATGTTATAAACATTCTCCAAAAGGTTTCCTTTTCAGGAAAGCGATTTTGATTTATAACTGACACATTTCATAAATGAAATATACAGTTATTTTCAAGCATTTTCAAAATGGATTTACCATGGCAACAGGTAAAAGGTTGAACCGTTATTAACACAATGTTGATAACGATACCTTTCCGTCAAAAGCCTAGCTTTGTACGTTGGTATGTTGCCTTCCATGTATGTCTTCCTTGAAGACGTTCAATGTACCATAGGCACAATGCCTTGTGGTACAACAACTAGTATCCAAAATAGTTGTTATACATGGAATCCATTTCGGATTCATGGCACTTTGCCATAACCGGGAGTCGATACCTCGTATCACTTCCTCAAAACGTAGTCGGATGGTACACCTCCATAAGATTGACATCTTTATGGGGGTTAGATCAGAAACCCATACCCTAGGTTGTTTTCTGACTCTATCCGATTTACGAGTTTCTTGTGTATTTGAAGATTAATGGTATAGATTCATCATAGATGAACTATTTGTGTTCCATTAAGGACTTCGTGCCTTGAACAGTTTTACTCCGATTTTCATCGAGTATCACTATCCTCCCACTGACCACTGCATATCGGTATTCCTCTCAGGAAAACCGCATGGTGAGCAACAATTACATTGTTCTCATGTGGATATATAAGTACTATACTTAGGTTTCCCTTAGGATAACCTATTAGGCACTTATCCAATTTGGGTCTTTTAGTTTGGTATTAACCAAACGCTTATGCCTGGCATACCCAAATTATCAGGATGAATGAGAAACCCCGTTTCTTTCCTGTTCATATCCTATATGATATCTGTCAAACAGATTTATATGGAACCTTATTCTAAATAAGTTTTGCACTGTTAATACATGTCCCATGAAGGAAATAGTAGCTCAGAGCGACTCGTGATAAACCTTATCATGTCCAACAAAATTTCGGTTTTAGTTGAGACACACCGTCTAACAGACGTATCTCGGGAGGAGGAGTCCTCATATGAAAGAATACCGTACTCTTTCATGTACGTATGAAACTTACTGCTTAAGTAATTTCCATTACGGTCTAACCGTGGCGGAATAATAATACTATAGCCGATCTGTTAATTACTTCGTGTCGAAACTTCAAAAGTTTCCGATCTGTGTTCTTCAAAAGAAACACATAACCATAACGTATGCCACATTCGTTAAGGTCACGAAATATTCATGTTCACATCTAGCCTAGCTAGATATGGGCCCACTAACTTCACCATGAATAGGGCTAACAGATCGGTGGCCCTTTTACTATTACCAAGTAAATAGTATTTTAGGTATTTAACCTAATAAACTAGATTCGTAGACCTTATTTGAATAGTCAAATCAGTCCTAGTACCCACTCTTCAAAAGTGTGTAGATATACGAGTCTTGTTTCATTTGTGTCCTAGACAACAATGCCACAAATAAGTCTCTATTGATCACAATCAATTTGAGCTATTTATTTGTCATTTTATATGTTTGAGATTTTATATTCAAAATATAAATTATGTTATTAACATCTAATGTATTTATCTCAGTATCATCTTTATATAATGAAACACTTTAGTGTTCTAGAATATAAAGGTTTTATCCGCAACGGATCAAACACTGATATAGAGATAATGTCTCTAGTCAAACTAGTTACATCATAACATTTCCTAATTTAAGTACATACCCTAAGGGTAGTTCCTAAACTTAGGTATCTACGGTCGAAACAGCGACTTTCGTCCCGTTTCCGATTCGCAGATAATCTCGGCTTGAAGTCAGTATCCAGCTCACAGCGGATTCTGAACATCAATACATATATGTTTTATGTACCACACTAAGTATTTAAAATCCAATTTCAATACTAGTAGCGAACATAACTTTGACAAATATTTTTAAAGTTAGAGCCTCGCCCCTTCTTTAATTCCTTCGTGTCTTCCATATCCAAATGGTAGTCATTTTGGGATATGTTAATTATCTTTTCAATATTTCACAAACCTTTGGCCAAGCCTTGGGTTTCGGAATATCGAAACGATGTGCACCTAGTGCTACATGTCCAATTGCAAAATTTTGACTTTTCTCAACTAGAATAGTCAATTAATTCTCCAAGAATTATTAATTGCAATTTTAATACTTTTAAATCTAATGATAGATTTATTATAAGTATATTAATTAAGCACTAAAGTTATCATCACATAAATCTTCCAAAGACTTTATGCTCTACTATTTGCTTAATTATAGGCTTAGTCATAATAAGTTATTTTATCAAATAAATTAACCTATTATTATTCCCAATTGAATATTAAATCATTTAAAACATTTAATCCCAAGGATTATATATTTTAAATATTAACTTTTTCAATTCTTTCTTGATTTTATTAGTCCAACTATTTAATCAATTTTAATAAGGTACTATTTATTATAATGATTACAATAATCCAATTATTTAATCAACTATAATTTTAATATTGATTACTATAATCTAATTATAAAATCAACTATCATTTTAATTCAATTATATTGATTACTATAATCCAATTATAAAATCAACTATATATTGAATAAGTTTGTATATAGTCCAACTATATATATATTTTAAAACAACGTAAAATATTGACGAATGATATTTGTTTGAGCGTATATGGCGAGTAATTGAACGAATGTTGCAAATTCAATACTTGCCTCCCACTATTTTTCGTCGAGCCTCTAACCCTCTGTGGAGTACTCGGGAAACCGCGTTTCCTAGTGGGCTAGGATCCTGTCAAATAACATACAACCTTGACTTTGGCCAACAAGCTGTATGCTATTCAACCAGGTAGATCTCACAGATCAATTGGATCGAATCCAATTCCTAGATCCGGTTAGGTGGACATCCAAGTCCTAAACATATTACATATGCCAATGTATCCAATACATTTCCTATCCTTATCCTCCGAATCATCTAGGCCTTGGCTTTGGCACAACAAACCTAATGATTCCAGTTAAGCGGGACCCATTGACAAGGAAAGTTTCGTAATCAATGTCTTTGGACAAGAAGTGATCTTGACTTTGGCAACAAATCACAACTTGGACTAGACACCGATGTGGAACAAAACTCTCATGATTCAAATACATCCAATTGACAAGGTCTTGACTTTGGCCAACAAACCAATGACAATTAGATCTTGAACAAGAATCATTCAATGGAAGGATAATCGCTTAATATAAAACGAGGGTTTTTCGCGTGCAAATTGGCTACCAATTTAATTATCTTTGTTAGGTCTCATCATCATACACCCTTAAACATGCATTCTAAATACATAATAAAGCGAGTATGAAATAAAATAATAATGATATGCGGATGGATATTTAACACATTGATCCTAGATCAAATCTCTCCCTTTCTCACTCAAGCTAGCACTAGTATTACTTCTACCCGTTACACTACACTTCTAAAGAAACCTCATATACATAGAGGGGAATAGGTGTGAGAAGAGAATACAAGAGAAAGAAGGTGATAAGGCTGGACACGCAGGTCCAATTTAATAAATCGAATTTATTACAACAATTTCTAAAATTGCCCACCCATCTAATATCCATCCGATATGCATTATTCATTCAACACAACCATGTATTCACACATATAAGCATGTTATCAATCAATCTAATCAAATTAATTAATCTGATAATTAGGTGATCATCCAATGTTCAAACAACGATTTGATTTTGATCGAGTCAAACTCGTTTTTGCGAATAAGTACATAAAGTACGAATTCATGAATTAAATTAAACTACATTATTAAATCTAATTTAACATGTATTTAATACTAATTCACTATTCAATTCCAAATTAAATATTACACTTTATTTAATAAACCTTTTACTATTTAAATTCCAAATCTAATCGTAACGCGTCTCAAAGACCGATTAACGTCCAACGTCAATTCAATTAAAGTCCAATGGGCTTTTGATTGATTTCTTAAGGCGTGGACTTTTGGTCAACTCGGGTCAAACCGATAACCAAAGTCCAATCCGGGATTTACCCCATAAGCCCATAAATCAATCTTGGCCCATTAGGCCCAATTGAACTTTAAGGTTCATTAAGTCGCATTTGGGCTTTATGGTTAAGGTTTTAGGCCCAATTGGATCCAATCCATTTGGCCTAAACCAAACTTGATAAATCAAGCCCAATAGGCCCAATTACAACAATACAAGCCCAAATCCAATTTAAGCCTAATAATTAAATTACACTAATCCAATTATGCAATTTAATCACCTAAAGTGCATTACATGATTAATATCCTAAATTAACATTTCTAAAACATCAAATTAGTCCAATTAATCATGCTAAATCATTATCACATGTCAAACACACAATATGAAAAATCAAACCCATTTACATGCTTTTAAGTCTCGGCCAAAAGAGGGACTTTGTGTCCGATTCGGTTTCGATCCAATCGAACCTACAATCGACATCAAATCACCATCCTAAATGATTTCACACACATCCAATGTCACAAAATCAAAAAATCCAAGACATTAGGGCATTACATGCATTCGGCCAAGGTAAGGATTTGGGGTCTTTGTCCAATTCGAAATCCAATCCAATTCGACTCAAATTAACATCAACCTAATCGATTCTAACTCATCAAATGAATCAAAAATCAAAAAATCCAAGATCCCAAAAAATCAATAAACTTCGGCCAAGGCATTAATTTGGGGAAAATAATTCCAAATCATTTTCATCAAATTGATCCAACCAAAATGAAATTAAACATGTTATAAACATACTCAAACAAACAATTCATTCAAATCATGCTCAAATCACATTTACCCAAATTTTAAATCCCTAAAATTTCATGCTTGCAACTATAGCTCATGATGCCATTGTTGAGTTTCTATTAGGTCCCAAGATCAAATCTAAGCATGAAACAATGAGTGAACACATCAACGAAGGTAGCGGAATACTTACATCGATCGGTTGAGTCGATTGGAAGACGATTCAAGCCAAGAAACCTACTGTTTTGGGCGCACATGAACTGCAGTCCACTGTCCACGTTTTTCAGTTTTGAGCTGAGAAAACGGAGCTCCAAGCCTCGTCCGACGGATCCCGGCTCATGGGTGAACCTCCCTACCACCTTCGCAAGACTCGTATGTGTGCTAGCACATGAATTTTCACCATGAAAACCCACCCTTGGCTTCCCTTGACTCACGGTTTTAAGCTTCAAAAACAGTAAGTTTTTCCCATTTGGGCGTGAGAAGGAGAGAAGAAATGAGAGAGAAGGATTTGTGTTATGTGTTGGTCAAACCTTTTCCAAAAAGGTTTATATATTTTCTAAATAAAAAATACAAAAACCATTCACTTATTGATTTAATAAAATCAAAAGCAAAAAGGTTTTCCCTCCAAACACTATTCCAACCACACCCATCAACTATTCATAGTCACTTTATTAAAGTGATTTGATGGTGTCAATCAATCAATCAACTCAATCACATCAATCAATCAATCAATCACATCACTCAAAGTGACGTTTGATTTGACGCTTGATGTGACGATTGATTTGACGCTTGATGTGACTTGCGTCGCCGCACTCGAATTCGAAATACGAATGCGCTCGCAATCACACTCGGGCTCGGGTTCGCTAATTCTAAATTAACGAATTTTCCGTCGCGTCGTAATTAAGTGATTACGCCTAGCGAATTCACTATTCACGTCGCTAATGAATTAATTCTAAATTAATTCGTTCGCCCGAATTAAAATCTAATTTTAATTCCGCGTCGAAATCTAATTTCGTTTAATATATCGAATATATTAATTCATCGATTAATTCCAAATTAATCATTATCTCTCTCTCGACGATATTTTATCCTAGATAAAATATCTCCGTAATTAATCCTAGATTAATTTTCTCTCTCTTCTATATAATCCCAGATTATTCAAGAGTGCGAGTTGTGCGTCATCGGTGGATTATCGGGAAGCGACCCATGAGATCTCCGGATAAGTTGGCTATAAATACGGTCGTCGGTGTAACCGAATCACGTACGTACCAAGTACTACGTTCTACCGATTTACGAGACAAGGTCAACTCCTAGCAAAGTACCAAGTCTACCCAATTCTCCGGACATATCCTTTTAAGAATATTTAGATCTATATCAAGCGTAGTATACAATCGTATTGTGCATATCGGCCCAGTATCGGATAGTCACGTGTTAGGGCTGGGGCTGGATAAGTGTCTGCCCCGTCCGAAACACATATCGGATGTCTGGTAACTAGTCTCTATAATCGGATATTCATGACCTGGTCATAATATCACGATTGGATGCGCATCACTTAAGAGCACTAATACCGTATCCTGCGTGACATCATCTCCACTATGACTGGAGTGATACTTCCGTCTCGACATCACATCCAATACTCTACGACTCTCTGATAAACCCAGAAGTGGTAGACACAGAACCGGTTAAAGCCCCCAACCACCAAATCCAAAGTTTATCGACTATCGTAAGTATTAGCGATGCAAGTCTCAGGTTAAGACTATACACACCTACCTCGATTTCGGCCTCCCATAGACACATATTCATAATACCAATGGGATTCCGAAGGGGTCTATCCAGAGCGAAGCTGTTTCCCGTACCATCGGTGAAACACGACCTCCTATCGCACTTGCATAAGTCTCCAACACTTATATATATGAGAACTATGCCGTTGTGCCCTCACAACGCGCACAAGTGCAATACTAGCCTATTCCGCATTATCGATGTCCAGTCTCGATAATACTACGGCTAGGGATATTTAATGATTAATCCTTCGTGGACTGATACTGTCTCATATCATCTCAATCCAGGAACTAATCATAGGGACCTCTCTTCATTATATATCTATGGTGATCTAATCACAAATGATGAGAGTGCAATTTCCTTGTTACATAGTTAATTTGCTACAACATCACAATGATCTGTGCAAATAGTGACGCTATGGGTCATATTATCCAACAGATACGTCCCAAATCAGCGAGCAACAGTCCGATTTTCTGAGGCCTGTTGTCCAGCCTAACGACTATACTTCGATGTCAGACTCATTCAATACAACATTTTCTCAACATAATACAATGGGGAGATGTGAGATATGCGATGGTAACCACCCAAACGATCAATGCATATACCTTTTAGAGTGGCAGAATTATCGGAATCATTCAAGGTATGAAGAACCATTACATTTTCCATCTTATACACCATCCATCTACGATCTTCATCAAGAATCAGAACCATCAGAGGAATATCAGTTGATTGACATTCTTAAATATTGGCTCGTGGAACTGGAAGCTCAATTTGATGCAAAAATTCAGAGTCAATCGGCTTCTATACAGAGAATGAAAAATCGAGTTAGACAATTAACAGAAAACCTGAATTACATATCTCACGGAACAAATGAAACTGACAAAGACTTCGAGTACGAAGCATTTCACGATGACACTTTAGCAGAGGATCATGAGCAGTATCAGGAAGCTGAGGTATCAGTTCAAGAACCTGAACCGGTAAAGTCTCTATATGATTTTTATTATTCGGACTCTGACGAGGATGAAGAAGTATAACTGTTTGTACCAAATGCACCAACAAGTAAGGATGAAACTTTCCATCCTCAAAATGAAGATATTTGAGCATGTTTTGCACTAATGTTTGAAGAAGAACTACCCGAACCAGTCATATCAACCACAGAGGATGGAGATATAAAATCTGACTCATCTTTACATCCTCAGGTTGATATTTATGGAGCATGTATTTCACAGATGACAGATGAATAGCTAAATGCGGAAATTTTAAAATACATCTATGAAGAGCATGTGGAGCAAGAAGCAGAGCAAATGGAGGAGCAACTGTCTGACCAAATTGAAGATCTCAGGCATTCAAGAAAAACTTCACTGTTTTGGGGAGTACTGATCAAAGATATCTCCCAGAAGCTTGATAGAATGGAACTTCCATTCAAAGTCAAGCACCATACAAGACCTCCTGATTTTCTCTCTTTCTTTTCAGGAACCACTGGAGCGATAAAGATTAAAAAGGTGGCACAAGCACTGAATGAGGCAAAATTCTTTTTGCCACTTTACCGTTGGAAGAGACCCTTCAAAAACAATGCTCGTGAGATTGTCTTTAATAGGACATCCAAAATCACGCTGAAACCTCTATAACAGTGGATTTCAATCACGTTTGGCTGAGGACGAAAAATTTAGCGCTAGTAGGGAGGCAACTCATGCAGTTTGTTTTAATGTATATTTTATATTTTGTGTATACATATTGTAGAGTTTTTAATTTTGTCTATTATTTTTGTAGGGAACTGCACAAATGGAGCATTTAAGGAGGAATGTGTTTGGCAATCACAAAGATGAGATTTATATCATTAGTAATGGCTAAGTAAGAAATGAATTCTTGAGACGCATCCTAATGGATTTATGTACCAAACGAGTGGCGTATTGCGTACACAATTCCGTTGTCTTAATAATTACTTTGATTTGATTTTCTTTTGCTATTTTCTTTTAATTTCACAGACAAGATCTATAGTTTTTTACTTTCACGATTTATTTTAACGTTCATTGTCATTTTACAGGTACTAGTGCTATTTTTACTCACCCTTTTCAGGATCTATAAATTTTTCTCGTCATTCTTCTCTTCTACATATTCAGATAAACATCCAAATAGGAGAGATAAAATGGAAGCAACTTCACAAAAACGAGTCAATAAAATCTGTGTGTTCTATGGATCTAACTCTGGCAATAAACCAGAGTTCGTTGAGGCTGCAAAGGAATTATGGAGAGTTATAGCAGAATAAAATATGCACCTAGTATATGGCGGTGGAAATCTTGGATTGAGGGGAAGCATTTCAAAAGCCGTTCAGGAGGGTGGCAGTCACGTTTTGGGAATCATTCCAAAAACTTTAGCGGACGAATATATAATAGGAAAAACAAATGGAGATGAGCGTATTGTTTCGGGCATGTCTGTACAACTCCTTGAAATGGTCAAAACTGTTGATGCTTTTATTGCTTTACCAGGTGGGCTCGGAACGTTTAAAGAGATATTCACAGTGGCATCATGGGCGCACTTGAACATTCATCGGAAGCCCATTGAATTACTTAACATTGATCATTTTTTCGTTTTTCTATTTGTATTTCTTGCGGAAGCCAAAAGACACGAGTTCATCATAAAATCAGTATAAGATATTTTCCTGACTGTAACAAAGGCCAAAGAATTAATTGACCAAATCCTAGCCTTTGAACCAAAAATCGACCCCATTCTTTCTAAGTTAAACTGGTCAGATAGCGATCGTGGAAAAAAGCGTAAATTAGACATAGATCTTAATCGGTAATTTTTCGTAGAATTTCAGCTTACCAAGTATTATCTTCTAAACCATTCTTCTACTTTTTCAGGCATTGATGACAACATCTCATTTAGGTTTAATGGAGGAGAATAGTTAATAATATCTTATTTTTATTGTGTTATTTTTAGTCCAAATTTTTTCGAAAAATACAAAAAATTGAAAACTTTTACAAAAATTAAAAAAAAAAAATTATTTTGTGTTTTTTTTTAACTTGATTAATCAGGTGAAATTGATGAGAGATAGCTATGTAAGGAGTTTCCACTCTTGATACGTATCTTAAACTCATTTTCGAAATAAGTTAATTTTTGTTTATTTCCTTTTGAATTATTTAATTTGTGAATTCTCCATAAAACTGACTAAAATGAATCTTAATATGCTCAGTTGGCAGGTATTATCAACATGCATGGTAACATACAAACATGAGCTATAATTGAAAAGTTTGTAATATTCAGTGCTCTAGTTTAATTAGAGGAAGCATCTATAAATAGCAATGGAGTAAAAAAAAAGTCTGAGATCCGAGTTATTAAGTCCGTAAGGGTGTTTTAACACCTAGTTTCTTAAAACCAATTGGTTTGGGAGTCACTAAAGCTCGCTACATGGATCGAAGATATTATAGGCACTGTATTTTTTGCATATAAGTCTCGATGATGAGTCTCATATGGAGACACTACCTCTTTAATTATGAAAGTCACGGGAAACAGACGTCGGAAGGGAAGAGTCAAGAATTGACATTTTTTGGAGTAGCTGCGGGTTCGCTTGTTGGACCTCCGTTTCAAAGCACAACCTTAGCCCACACACACCAAGTCCACACACCACTAAGCCACACACCAAGCCTACACGCCCAAAGAGACCTAGTACACGCCCATAGCCACCATAAATAACAAAAATCACATTGAACACATGCATAAATCAAGCCAAATCCACTTCATAAATTAAAGAAATCCCATGGATCCCTTGCCTAATTAAACTAAATCATATCCCTAACTAAAAAAGAAGAAATCAAATTAAATCAAATCACTTCCCTAATTAAAATATTTTCCTTATCACATACTAAATTAAGAGATATTCCCTTTAATGCACAAATCTTTCTCCTTCTCCAACAAGGATAGCCTACATCCCTTTGCCTATAAAAAGAACCTTTCACCAACACATTAAACCCCCTAGCTCATTCACACCTAAAGCACAGAAAATTGTCCCCATTGCCGTCCAAAAACACAAACAAAAAAGCCCTTGCTTTGCCGCACCATTAACCATCTTTTCACTGCCTAAACTGCCGCATAATACCCATACTGCATCTCCCAAAACCACAGGCACAACACCCCTCACTGCACGCACAGCATCCCTCGCAAACTGCTCACTGTCTAGCCACACATTCACCCTTGAAATGCCTCTTTCCTGCAAGCACACAGTCCCCGCAAACTACCTCTTCACTATACGCATAATACCGCATATTCTACCCTCGCAAACTGCCAAACTGCATGCATAAAACTGCTCACTGTCCAGTCTCGTAAACTGCCGCAAATCACACCCACATACTGCCCAGTTTGCCGCATCTTAAACCCTTAAAAAATGCCCCCAAACAGCCCTAAAACTGCACCAAAACAGTCCAAAAAATGCTCCCAAAACAGTCAAAAAATCGTAACCCAAACCAGTCCAAATAAACCGCAAAACAGTAGCCTAAATTACCATAAAACAGTGACCAGAAAATACCTTGAAAATGGCAGCGAAACAAAGTGAAAACAGCAACCCAAATAGTGAAACAACGAGCAAAAATATTGAACCAATGAACCGAAGAGTTGCAGAGCATCCATCCTTCCGACGACCGTGTAACGCTCCTTCGAGAGACAATAAAAGAGGTTAGACCTGAGGGCACCCTTTTTATTTATTCTCCTTTATTTATTTATTTATTTATTTTAATACTTTATTGCATATGAATATTATGGATTGATGCATGATGTGATTTCCAGATGAATGGAATATGTGTTCTCTCTTGTGGTATATCAGATGGAAACCCGGACGTAAATTCCGTAGCTGAATCCGAATGGACGGTAGTGCGATCTATACTCGGGATACAATGCCACGTACCGCTTGAGAGACACACATGTTTCGTTTCATCCAACCATGTATTTGAGCATGATTAGGTTGTTAGTACGTTATTTATTATTTAAGCATGATTTAGTCTAGAATATTGTTTATTTTTAAGCGTGATTATGTTACTTCTTTATGCATGATTTAGTTCTTTAATTTCGCATTAGTAATTTAGTTTACGTTTATGTTGAAGTAATTATTTATTTGTTCTTTGCGTTGGATGATTCAACATGCTCATTGTGTGATATTATATGTTTACGGTTATAATGACTTATTTTTAAAGCATGCGAACTTAGTCATAGGATTTATTTTGATAAATGAGAACTTGATCTAAGTCACCTTTGAGCATACATGTTAAGTAGATTCGATTAGTTTATTGCATAAATCATATCATTACAAGTGGCCTAAGTAAGGGACAATTCCGAACCCAACGGTTTGAGGTATTCCCTTACGAGGGATGAGTACGGCCTTAAATCTTTGTCCTGGTTCACACCAGGTGGAGCCTAGAACAGCGTCGTCAATTTCTGTGTCCTACAGTCAGGCGACTCTACTGGGGATAGAGAATTGGCCCTGAAATAATGTCTTGTAATGATTATGATTTGCGATTTAGTTAACCGTGTCTATAGTGGGTTGAAGTTTAATCGAAGGCATTATTAAAGCTTGGTAATGGTTTGGTGTCTTCCTTCATTCACTACCTTTCTACAAGGAAAAGCTGTGAAAGCACCTAGATAATCATGTACTAGTAGCTTGCTGTGATGGAATAATTGGAGGACTCGTTGTTTATTCCTGTCACCAAGCGATAAGAGCCTAAGAGGCTTGGGTATTTAAGAGAGTTCGCTCCACCCTCCCTCTGGGGAATCTACAATGGGAAATCCATTTGACAGCCAGTCACGCACCTTAACTCATTGGCACGTACCTTAGTGTATAAAAAAATTACGCTCACTTGGCCGCTCAAACCTTGAGTGGGGAGACCTAGTTATGGGCAGTCCTTCATCAACGAGAGCCTTTGTCCGCACTCCTGTAAACCCACATGAGAACCTTAGTCGTAGAACTAATAGAATTTATTTATTTTATGTTTATGTTTTGGACCGTCGTCATTTGGATCCCGTTGGACCTTTTATCAAAAGATGTGAACTTGTTGGGCCATTAAAACTGGGACGAGTTCGTGTCCTTTGACAGTTGGGCCAAAAACTTCTAAAATACCGATGGGCCATTTTATGTGTGGGCTTCTTATCAGTTGAAGTTGTTTGGCCATGTTATCGCAAAGTGTAAACCTGTTGGACCTTTTCAACTGGGACAAGTTTGCACCGCGCAACAGCGTGATCAAATACTTTAAAATGATAATAGGCTAACTAGTATAGAATTTTTATGAACTTATACATTACATGCATTGCACGCATACACACTAACACACGATCTTGAAAGACACCATAGATTCCTGTTGGGTTAGGGAAGAGGGGAGACTAATCAAAAGGCTGTCAGTAAACATGAGTGAATCAGTCAATGAGGGGTCTCGTATGGATCAGATTGATGCTAATCTCACCAAAGTCACTGAACAATTGCAAGCCTTGACTGCCGCTATGTCTAATATAGTTGTGCCATGCGCTGCGAGAGGATCTGAAAATGAGAGGCGTGAGAGCCCTCCAAGTGGATTGAATGATGATGCTCCTATGTTTGATGATGATATGGCCGAATATACCGCTGGGAGAATAGCCGGGTCTCAGATAGAGATATAGAAGCTCCGTGATTAGATGGAGTCAGTTACTCGTAAACTGAAGGGGAAGCATGGGGATTTATTGGATTATGATGCAATGACCTTCGAGGAGCAGCTGTCAGCTCAGTTTAAAATGCCCGATATAGCCAAATTTAATGGAAATGGGGACCCGAGGGTCCATCTCCGGCAGTATGTCTCGGTGATGAGTTCAGTAGGCCTGTCACAACACCAAGTCTAAAAGATATTTGGGATGTCACTCGAGGGGGCACCTGTAGTGTGGTATCACAACCTTGAGAAAAAGGTTAAGGAAGATTGGAGGGAACTAGCAGACGCCATTCTGAAGCAGTATGTTACAGACTTGGAGATTGATTTGTCGCTCCGGGACTTGGAGAATACTAAGCAAAAGCCGAATGAGAGCTTTAAAGACTATGTAGACCGCTGGAGAGGTCAGCTTTTAAAGATGCAGACTCGGCCCTCAGAGTAGGACCAAATAAAGATGATTATCAAGGGTACGAAGCCTTCGATTTATGGTAAGCTGAGGAGGATGACCTCCATGATTGTGGATTTCCGACAGCTGAGGGAAACTATTATGGATATTGAAGAAGAGGAAGTGAAGAATCAAAAGTTGATTGACTCCCACAAGATTTCTGACCCTGAGAATAATGGCCATGACACCGATAGCGGTGCCCATCTCCACCATGAGATCCAAGACTTGATTGACTCCCACAAGATTTCTGACCCTGAGAAAGAACAGCCAAACACATACCGCAACCCCTTGCCTAACTACCACTCCGTCCCACCGCCTACCTATATGATCAACTCTGGCCTACCCGAATACCTTGTCCTCCAAACCTTCGACCACCAAGCCTTTTGCCTTGGCATTTGGGACAGCAACAGTAAGGATGAGATGGAACGGAAGAAGAATTTCTGGGAGGATTTCTCGAGTAGTGACGAAGAAGAGGTGAAGGGGACGGCCCGAAGTGGGCGCTTTTATATTGATACTGTAGAAAAAGGGAAAGAAGTGCTGACAGAAAGCCGAGAAGTGGCCGAGAATATGGAGAATGCTGAGGGAGACGTGCTGCGGTAACTGAAGAAGACCCGAGCATAATTGAGTATTTGGGAGTTTTTGTGTGCGTCCGGAGAGCACAGACGAGCTATGGTAGAGGCCTTGAGCAAGATAGTAGTGCCCGAGAAAGCTGATCTCGCAATGTTTGTCGGATCAGTGCAGAAGGGAGCTCTGTAAATAACCTTTTCTGAGGAAGAACTTCCGGCTGAGGGGAGAAACCAAAATAGGCCTTTGTTCATCCGAACTGAAGTGAGGGGCAAGAAGACATCTTGCGTGATGGTGGACGATGGCGCATCCATCAATGTATGCCCATTGAAGATTTTAGCAAGGCTGGGTATGAAACCGACGAATCTGAGTCCATCTAATATGACTATTAAAGCTTATGATGATAGTAAGCGGGTGATAAGTGCATGAAAATGTACTTTGAAACATCACTTATCTAGGCTTATTGTTAAGTATTTAGTTATATATTTTATATTTTATCACATAATTTTGATTGTTATATTAATTTAGAAATATTTATTATTTACACTAATTTAGTGATTTTTATTTGTAGGAATATTAATACATGGATCCTGGGACAATGCAAGTGTTTAGGAATGCATAGGACGCATAAAGGCACCGAGAACGTGAAGAGCAGAAGTTGAACTAGCGCCGCAGCTCCACAGAGTAGGGCCGCGGCGCCTTTGAAGCTGAGACTAGCGCCGCGGCGCCACTCCTCACCATGAATTGGGCGCCGTGGTGCCAAGAAGAAGTAACTGGCACCGCGGCGCCCATTTTAGTCATTGAAGACAGAGCCGCGGTGCCCACCAGCATCCAATACAAAACTCCAGAGAGTTTGGCGCCGCGTCGCCCACTTAAGGAGCCGCGGCGCTGCGGGAAGAAATCTGACGCGTACAGGTCTCGCTTTTTAGGGTTTTCTGAAATCCTAATGACACTCTGACACTATTATAAATACAACAGTTCATCCAGAAACAAGAGGAGAGGCTGGTGGCGTGAAGCAGCGCTCTATGCGCATAAACAACAAGAAATCAGAGCTGTGCAAATTCCCGGGATCAGAAATAATGATTCATCCGATGATTCCCCATCCTATCTCTGTTATTTCTTCATCCAGCATGCAGAACTAATCTCCTAGGCAAAACTAGGGATGAACTCTTGTGTTGGATTTTTATTATTTGTGTTTTTGATTCCTTCGAACCTTTTTTATCGTTTAATAAAATTAATGTTTATTGTTTTCTATTATTTTTTTATTTATTAATCCATAAATTATATTTTGTCAAATCCCATATAGATCCAGTCGTGCTTCTTCTATGTGTGGTTTGCGAATTTAATTGTGACTGGTAAAGTTGTTTTGCGTGTTGATCTTCTGCTGCAGTATTGCCTGAGGGTATATTGTCGACGTTAGATAGCTCGTAACGATGGCTTTTGTATGCTGTTAACATAGAGAAAATAGTCATTAATTACCTTAGAATTTAATATGTGTAGAATTGAATATGTTCCGGTTGTTGGTTTGGGATGTGAAACCTTCAATTATGTAATAAAAGGAATCAATAACTAAATATAGGAGTTCGATGCAAGAGGGATTCCCGAAACTTTGTCATATCTCTCTGCCATTATCTTTTAATATTTGTTCATTATTTTATTTATCTTAAATTTAATTACCAATTTTTATCGTTTTATTTATTAAGTTACCGTTAACGTCTTTGTTTAAGTAAATCAATTCATGTAACCATCTCTCTGTGGAATCGACACCCCAACTGTACTGCGATAATCGCGAGTCATATTTAGGCGTAATCAAAATTTGGCACCGTTGCCGGGGAGACGGTTTACAAGCAAAAGAACCAGGTTTGCTTAGTCAATAACGATGCGGTAACTTCAATCTTTTTTTTTATTATTATCAGTATTCTATTTTATTTTATTTTTAATTAATTATTTTTATTTTTTTTTCCTAGTCTTTTACTTTAGTATTTATTTTAGTTGTTTTATTTCTGTTTTAGTTTAAGTTTTAGTTTATTTTTTGTTTTTATTTTATTTATTTGTTTATTTTTATTTTATTTCTCGTATTAATTGAGCTTCAATTACATGTCTAGACGTAGGGATATATTTGGTAGGTTCGTTAGAACTGAGGAAGAGAATTCTGATTCAGAGAGTTTGTTTGACAATCTATTTGCCACACCCTCCACATCTAGTGCACACACCATGAGTGACTACGAGAGACCACCTAGGAGGACTCTTGAAGAGTACCTCCACCCAACTCGCACAGCTACACCTTCGTGTATCATGTTTCCTCCAAATGCACCACCCGTAGATTTTAAACCTGGGATGATACATTATCTCCCAACCTTCCATGGTTTGGAGAACGAAAATCCTTACGTGCATATTAGAGAGTTTGAAGAGGTAGTATCGACCTTCCATAACTGGTTTGGAACCACTGACACAATTAGACTTAAGTTCTTCCCCTTTGCCCTTAAGGATAGAGCTAGGAGCTGGTTGTACTCTTTAAGACCTAGGTCAATAGGATCGTGGGGCGAGATGACCCAAGCATTCTTTGACAAATACATCCCACACCATAAGACAGATGCCCTGAAAAGAAAAATCTCTACCTTCTCCCAGAGAGACAGCGAGACCCTTTTTCAAACGTGGGAGCGGTATAAGGAGTTGTTAGCTAGTTGCCCTCACCATGGATTTGAGAGTTGGTGTTTAGTCAGTTACTTCTATGATGGATTGACACCTAGGGAGCGCCAATTCGTTGAGATAATGTACAATGGTGAGTTCATTCAAAAGGACCCTAATGAGGCGCTTGAGTATTTAGATGACCTAGCTAAGAAATCACATACTTGGACTGGACCCAATGCCGTAAATAACACTGATAGGACACACACTTATTCTAGCAGAAGCTTACAACACTTTAAGGAAGAGGATAGCCTTAAGACACAAGTTGAGCTGTTAACTAGATAGATATGAGCCTTTATAGCCAAAGACAGCAAGATAATGCATTCAGTAGCCCAGCTAGAATCCCAAGAGTGTCCCGTGTACGGTGAGATGAGGGGTGTAAATAAGGAAAACTACAATACTTTAGGGATGTACCAGAAGCCTTATACACCATATCCAGATACCTATAATCCTAGTTGGCGGAGCCATCCCAATGTTAGTTGGAGGCAAGAGTCTTATTAGCCTACCCAGACACCACAAACTATGAGTTACAGTACCCCACAGTATTACACACCTATCGTTCCTAGAAATTCTTTAGAGGATACCTGGCATGCATTTATAGAAACCCAAAGCAAAACCAATCATAGGATTGAGTCGTTGATAGTTCAGGTAGCTGAAGACCAAATGGAAATTAAGAGTCAAATCTCTAAATTGACTAATATCCTGAGTGTGCAAGAACAAGGAAAATTCTCATCTCAGACTCAACCAAATCCACAAGGGCAACACATGGCACAGGCTGGTCATGAGGTATCCAGTATAAGAGGTGTTAATGTCATAACCACTAGGAGCGGTGAAGAGGTAGGGATGCAGAATACTTCCAACGCTATAGGTAACCCTAAGGATAATAGTGTTAAAACATCTCAGGTAGAACAAGTGTCATATTTCCCAGTTAGGGTACCCTCTCCTCAAGAACTTAACAGTTTTCATGTCGAGAAACAACCACAGAGTGAGGGTGAGTGTCATTACTCATACATGCTAGAAACAGTCCTACCAGGAACAACGTCTCTACAACCTGAATCAAATCCCCCTGAACTGAAACTGGTCCCAAAGAACCAAAAAAAGAGGAAAATGAGAGTTAATGCTCAATTAAAGATGATACATGTGAGATTAAAAAGAACATTGAGCGAATCTTTCCTTATGTGCAGTACCAAATTTCAATCCTCAGACCTTGGAGATTCAATGGATACACTGCCATAGCTAGACATAAATTCCCTCATGTGCCTTCATCAGTATGCTAGATGGAAACCACCATGACAACTTGAGTGTTTGCGTCTGGCTGAAGACGTTAAACTTAGCGCTAGCATGGAGGAAACCCTTGCATTTGCATTTATTTTATTTTATTTATTTTATTTACTTTAGTTTTATTTTATTTTATTGTGTGCTAACTGCATGTTTATTTTTCTGTTTGCATGAGTGTTTATGCAGGAGTTAGCACAACCTACACTACCACACAACCAAAGTCTCGCCAGCAGAAACCTGATCAACTCCGCGCCTGGTAGTGTTGTTCCTTAATCATTTTCTTTATATTTATCTTACATTGAGGACAATGCATGTTTTAAGTGTGGGGGTGTATGCATGAGCATGATAATACCTGTCATAAATACATTTTATTATTTTCTATTAAAAAAAAATTGTTTTGTTTGATTTTTAGTCCTTGTTACTCAAAGCATAAGTCCAATGATGATATTGTTTGTTTTATGATGAAATCTTAGAAACGATAAGTCCTTTAATGTACTTTTATCTGATGCTTTGAATCGTTTATCTATGTTAGACTCGTAAGCACTTAATTATGGGTTTTCAGCAGTGAAAGCCTGAGTAGTTAGCAAGGTAACTAATTGAAGAAATTGCATGTCGATGAATGACCGTTTGCTTAGATATCTATCCTGATTTGCTTATGTTATGACGTATGGTATGGTTGAAAATAAAAGAAAAGTCTCTGAAGAAAGAAAATAAACCACCTATAACCGATAAGCGTGAAGCTACCCATGGGCGAGTATTAGGACCACCATGAGGAGAAATGCTACCTTAAAGGGTAGGTGTGTTTCAAAAAAAGAATTGCAAAAAGAAAGAATATGAAAAGAGAGACCAAAAAAAAGAAAAGAAATCATACCATATTGAGCACAGAAAAGTAATTACAGAACTTAATTGAGATATCTAAGTTGGTTTGACCCATCGATCCTGATTTTTGAGCGAAACCATTGAGTTGGCTTACCTGGGAATAAATCTGTGAATGAACCTTAGCGCACACACACTTTGAGTCTAGCCTAGATGATTTATTTAAAGACTTAGATTCGAGTTACGTTGAGTACTTTGAAGGTTCTTTGGTTTCATTACTATGCATTCTCTGAGGACAAAATTATGTGAAACTATTGGGACTATTTAATTTTTATTTTTGCATGATTATGTGTTAAATGACGTTTGTGGGTGTCGTCGCTGTAAGCCCTCACGAGACTATAACTCGTCCACTAGGGACACCTAGGGGTTTAAAGGCTTGTTGCATGCGCTAAATGCAATCATGATCCCTACGAAAGTGGCTTAGATAGTTTTTATTTATTTAATTTTCATTTTATTTTACGCTTGAATTGCTAGGGACTAGCAATAAGCTGGTTGGGGGTGTGAAAAGTGCATGAAAATGTACTTTGAAACATCACTTATTTAGGCTTATTGTTAAGTATTTGTTATATATTTTATATTTTATCACATAATTTTGATTGTTATATTAACTTAGAAATATTTATTATTTACACTAATTTAGTGATTTTTATTTGTAGGAATATTAATACATGGATCTTGGGACAATTGCAAGTGTTTAGGAATGCATAGGACGCATACATGCGCCGAGAACGCGAAGAGCAAAAGTTGAACTAGCACCGCAGCTCCACAGAGTAGGGCCGCGGCGCCCTTGAAGTTGAGACTAGCACCCCGGTGCCACTCCCCACCATGAATTGGGCGCCGTGGTGCCAAGAAGAAGTAACTGGCGCCGCGGTGCCCATTTTAGTCATTGAAGACAGAGCCGCGGCGACCACCAGCATCCAATACAAAACTCCAAAGAGTTTGGCACCGCGGCGCCCACTTAAGGAGCCGCGACGCTGCGAGAAGAAATCTGACGCGTACAGGTCTCGATTTTTAGGGTTTTCTAAAATCCTAATGACACCCTGACACTATTATAAATACAACAGTTCATCCAGAAACAGGAGGAGAGGCTGGTGGCGTGAAGCAGTGCTCTATGCGCATAAACAACAAGAAATCAGAGCTGTGCAAATTCTTGGGATCAGAAACAATGATTCATCCGATGATTCCCCATCCTATCTCTGTTATTTCTTCATCCAACATGCAGAACTAATCTCCTAGGAAAAGCTAGGGATGAACTCTTGTGTTGGATTTTTATTATTTGTGTTTTTGATTCATACGAACCTTTTTTATCGTTTAATAAAATTAATGTTTATTGTTTTCTATTATTTTTTGATTTATTAATCCAGAAATTATATTTTATCAAATCTCATATAGATCCAATCATGCTTCTTCTATGTGTGGTTTGCGAATTTAATTGTGACTGGTAAAGTTGTTTTGCGTGTTGGTCTTCTGCTGTAGTATTGCCTGAGGGTATATTGTCGACGTTAGATAGCTCATAACGATGGCTTTTGTATGCTGTTAATATAGAGAAAATAATCTTTAATTACCTTAGAATTTAATATGTGTAGAATTGAATATATTCCGGTTGTTGGTTTGGGATGTGAAACCTTCAATTATGTAATAAAAGGAATCAATAACTAAATATAGGAGTTCGATGCAAGAGGGATTCCCGACGCTTTGTCATATCTCTCTGCCATTATCTTTTAATATTTGTTCATTATTTTATTTATCTAAAATTTAATTACCAATTTTTATCGTTTTATCTATTAAGTTACCGTTAACGTCTTTGTTTAAGTAAATCAGTTCCTGTAACCATCTCTCTGTGGAATCGACACCCCAACTGTACTGCGATAACCGCGAGTCATATTTGGGCGTAATCAGCGGGTAGTTGAGGGTACTTTTACAGCAGTAGTCAAGGTTGGACCAATTGAGGACGAGGTCGAGTTCACAAGTCTGGATATCCCGGCCACTTTTGCCTTGTTGTTGGGAAGGCCCTGGTTTCATAAGCTTGGGGGCGTGCCCTTCACTTTGCATCAGATGATTAAATTTCCATATGGAGGAGAGATTGTCACCATCCGAGCTGAGGTGGACAATACTGTAGCCGCTTTAGAAATACAACATTTCACAAGGTTCCAAGTGTCGGTAACTTTTGAGGAGTGGGTGGATCCCAAGGTAGCTAAGATCATGGAGAAAATGAATTTCGAGCCAGGCCAAGGCTCAGCATTGCCAAACTTTAAAGGGCAGACTACCCGGAGAGGATTGGGATACCAGTCTGATGAAGATAAGCGAAAGGCTAAGAAGAAAGGGCTGAAGTTGATGGAATGCTTTAGAAAGGCTTCGGGGTATCAAGGAGAGTCCAAACCAATTGAAGTTAACAGGATTGTGGGGCTTGGATTTGAGATCTTCCAAGATATGCTGGGTGAGAAGCCGCTGACGGAAGAAGTTACGAAGAAGGAAGAAGAGAAATGGGAAGAAGAACTGATGAAGTTGGAGAGCCTGAATCTCGAAGAGGGAAAGGAGCCTGAGAAGAAACCGGTTATGGAAGATGAAATGTCTGCAGAAGATGAAGATATTTACCTTCCTGATTTGTTTGAATGTACTCCCGCATTTATTAGCAATAAAGACAATCATTTTGTTTATTTGCCTGAGTCTCTTCTTCTTAACTTGCATGACTTAAGTATATTTGATATACACTCCACTAAAATGAATGCATTCAACCTTGGTATACCTGCAAGCCTCAAGGAAGTCTTAATTACGAGTGAGGTTACCGCCGAAGAGCGGAGGAGTTTAGAAGGGTTGTTGGTTAAATATGCCAAAGTATTTGCTTGGTCCTACGAGGACATGCCTGGAGTAGATAGAAGCATCGCCTAGCATGCGATACCGACTTACCCAAATATGAGACCGGTAAAGCAGAAGCTTCAGAGAATGAGACCCGAGTGGGTCGAGAAGGTCAGGGAAGAAGTTAAGAAGCAAATAGATGTGGGATTCCTGGAAGTGGTGAAATACCCTGAGTGGTTGGCAAATATTGTGCCAGTACCGAAGAAAGACGGAAAAGTTAGAATGTGCGTGGACTATAGAGACCTCAACAAAGCTTGTCTAAAAGATGACTTTCCTTTACCGCATATAGATGTAATTGTTGATTGTGCGGCTTTATCTGCTATGTACTCATTCGCGGATGGGTTTTCGAGATACAATCAGATTCTTATGGCTGAAGAACATAAGCATAAGACTACCTTTGTCACAGAATAGGGAACATATTGCTACAAGATGATACTGTTTGGGCTTAAGAATGCCAGAGCCACTTATCAGCGAATGGCCAGTACTTTATTTCATGACCTAATGCATAAGGAGATTGAGGTGTACGTGGATGACATGATGATCAAGTCAGAGATGAGAGATGGGCATCTAGAAGCATTGAAGAAGTTCATTGAATGAGTCGACAAGTACAACCTGTGGCTGAATTTTAAGAAGTGTTTGTTCGGAGTAACATCGGGGAAGTTGCTTGGTCATACAGTAGAAATGGGAGGAATAGAGGTGGATCCTGAAAAGATCAAGGCTATCACTAAGAAGCCAGCACCGAAGACAGAAAAAGAAGTCAGAGCATTCATTGGGAAAATCCAGTACATCAGCCAGTTCATCGTTAAGTTGACATCAGTATGCGAACCCATTTCAAACTGTTGAGGAAAGACCAGCCGGTGAAGTGGAATGAACAGTGTCATGAAGCATTTGAAAAAATCAGAGAGTATTTGGTGAAGCCTCTTGTTTTGAAACCTCCGAGACAGGGAAGACCCTTGGTACTTTATTTGGCTATTGAGATAGGAGTAGAGCATGCTGTCTATTACCTTAGTAAGAAACTGTTTTCGTACGAAGCCCACTATCAAGAAGTGGAGAAGATCTACCTAGCAGTAGTATGGGCGTCCATGAAATTACGCCATTATTTCCAGTCATACAAGATCCAAGTGGTAGCCAAGGAGAATCCTTTGAAGTACCTGTATTTAGTGTCGTCGCTAGTTGGAAAGTTAGGTAGATGGTTAGTGCTGCTGACAGAATTTGATATCGAGTACCTTACTTCTAAGGTGATCAAAGGACAAGCCGTGGCAGAGTTCCTGGCGTTGTAACCTGTTGAAGGGGATCTGTACAAGTTTGAGTTCCCCGTTGAGGAAATCCAAGCTATAACAGTCCCAGGGTTGAAGATATATTTCGACGAAGCAGTGAACTGTAAATGAGCCGGAATTGGAATCATAATAGTAACCATCGAGGGAGAAACCCTACCTATGGCCAAGAGGTTGACGTTTGGAGTGACTAATAACATGGTCGAGTATGAAGCATGTGCATTCCGGTTGACTACATTGATAGCCTTGAGAACTAAAAATGTAAAAGTCTACGGAGACTCGATGTTGGTAGTCCAACAGATGCAAGGAGAATGAGAGTTAAAAGAAGAACGGTTGAAGCCTTACTTGTTCTACCTCATAAATCTGGCACAGGCTATCCCTGACTGCAAATTTCAGCACTTTCCGCGAGAAGAGAATCAGATGGCAGACGTATTGGAAACATTAGCCGCAATTTGGGAAAATCCGGAGAAATTACTGATGAGACCACTGGTGTTGACAACAACGAATAAACCTGCTTATAAGACAGAGAGAATCTTGGAAATAGAGGTCAATGATGGAAGACCTTGGTATCATGACGTCCATCGGTACTTAGAACATGGGGAACTCCTGGAGGAAGCGAGCAGAAAGGATAAAATAGCCATTCAGAAATTGGCTTCTCAGTATATAAGTTTAAAAGGAGAACTCTACAAGAGGCAAGTAAATGGTATTCAGCTGAAGTGTTTGAGAAAAGAAGAGGCTCAGAAGGTAATGGAAGAAGTGCATGCCGGTGTATGTGGACCGCACATGAACGGGTTGAATTTATCTCGTAAGATTGTGAGATAAGGCTTCTACTGATCAACCATGGAAGCTGACTGTGCGAAACTGGTAAAGCACTGTCATAATTTTCAAGCACACGGTAATTTGAATCATTTGCCACACACAGAGTTGCATGGGCTGTCAGAGCCGTGGCCTTTCTCAGCATGGGGAATAGATATAATCGGAGAGATTCGACCGAACGCATCGAATGGACATCGATTCATAGTAGTGGCAGTAGACTACTTCTCGAAATGGATGGAAGCCGAATCATTCCGCAATGTTACAGCCAAGCAGATGGCAAAGTTCATAGCTCGGAACCTCATTTATCGGTATGGTATGTTGCACCACGTGGTCACGGACAATGGAGTCTAGTTTCAGGGAGAGACAAAAGCGATGCTACAGAAGTATGGAATATGTCATCACAAGTCCTCACCTTACCGGCCGCAGGCAAATGGGGTAGTCGAGGCAGCCAATAAGACCATAAAGATGATTTTAGCCAAGATGACTGAGAATTACAGAGATTGGACTGATAAGCTACCGTATGCCCTGTGGGGGTACAGAACGTCTGTGAGAATGGCAACATGAGCCACGCCTTACTCCTTGGTCTACGGAATGGAAGCTGCATTGCCGGTGGAAATTGAGTTACAGTCCATGCGAGTATTAGCAGAAGCAGAGTTGCTTGAATGAGAATGGGCCTCACAGAGGTTTGAACAGTTAGCATTGATGGATGAGAAAAGGATGAAGTCCTTGCATCACATGTAAATATACCAGAAGAAGCTGGATCGAGCATTCAATAAGAAGGTGCGTCCTACCAAGATCAGAAAGGGTGATTTGGTGCTTAGGCAGTCGAAGCCGTCAACAACAGACCCGAGAGGAAAGTTCAGACCAAATTGGGAAGGACCCTACATAGTCCAGAAAGTAATGGGAAATGGAGCAGTGAGAGTGTCAAACTTAGAAGGGAATGAGTTCACTGAGCCGATTAATGTTGACAGACTGAAGCTATATTTTGCCTGAGGAAGAAAAGACTGAGTAGTCACCAGCAGAAGACCTGACCCAACGGGATAGGAAACTCACCCATGCATGCATGCATACATGTAACGTATTTTTCATTCTTTTTGTGTTTGTTTTGTTTTGTATTCACAGGTTTTCAAAGAAGAAAATAGAAAGCGGCAAAGGCAAGCCAATCATAAGCAGTAACAGTACAGTCAGTTTCAGGAATGAATCGGTATTAGTTTCGGGGATGAGTCCTAGGGTTGAGGTCTATATCAGCATAAGTTTCGGGAATGGATCTCAGGGGGCGAAGCCCATATTATCAGTCGTAGAAAGGAAGAATTCTGTGGAGTGAGTGAAAAAAATCAGAGAGAAGTCTTTGATAGTTAGACATCTTTCCGGTGATGACATTGTTTGCTACAAGAAGACGCCTTAGAAATGATAAGTGCGTGACGTGCTCTCATCCGGTACTCTGAATGATTGATCTCAGCTAGACTCACGAGCACTTGATTACGGGATCTCAACAGTAGAAGCCTGAGTAGTTGGCAAGATGACTAGTTGAAGAGATGATGGATCAGTGAATGACCATTTGCCTAGATGTCCCTCCTGGTTTACCGATGCTATGATATATGATATGGTCGGAAACAAAGAAAAGTCTCTGCAATAAATAGAAAAGAAAAAGACCGCCTATAATCGATAAGCGTGAAGCTATCCATAGGCGAGTATTAGGACCACCATGAGGAGAAATGCTACATTAAAGAGTAGGTGTGTCAAAGAAAGAAAAAAGAAAGGAAAAAAAAAGAATGAAAAGAAAGAGACAAGAAAAAAAGAAGAAGACCATATCATGTTGAGTATGACGAAGTAATCACAGAATATGATCAAGAAATCTAGATTGGTTAGACCCACTGATCCGATTCTCCGAGACGAAATCATCGAGTTGGTCTACTTAAGGAATAAGCTCCGAAAGAGCCTTGGCACACACACACACACTATGAGTCTAGTTCAGATCACCTATTTACAGTAGCAGTCTTGCCGGGTATGGCACTCTGGGGGCGAGGCCCACATTAAGCATCAGTATTAGTCTTGCCGGGTATGGCACTCTAGGGGCGAGGCCTACATCATTACTAGTATCAGTTCTGCCGGGTATGGCACTCCGGGTATAGAGATACGGTATCAATTCTGCCGGGTACGGCACTCCGGGTATGGAGATACAGCATCAGTTCTGCCGGATATGGCACTCCAGGTATAGAGATACAGTATCAGCTCTGCCAGGTATGGCACTCCGGGTATGGAGACAAACATTATCAATTTTACCGGGTATGGAGACAGACATTATCAGTTTTGCCGGGTATGGCACTCCGGGTATGGAGACACGCCAATATCAATATCAGTTCTGCTAGGTACGGCACTCCGGGTATGGAGATATCACTACGACACTCTAAGTATGGAGACACAACCGCGACACCTCGGGTATGGGGTTTAGCTTGCCAGGTACGGCACTCCGTGTATGGAGATATCACTGCGACACTCTAGGTATGGAGACGTAACTGCGACACCTCGGGTATTTGCCAGGTACGGCACTCCGAGTATGGAGATATCATTGCGACACTCTAGGCATGGAGACACAACCGTGACACCTCGGGTATGGGGTTTAGCTTGCCAGGTACGGCACTCCGAGTATAGAGATATCACTGCGACACTCTAGGTATGGAGACGCAACTGTGACACCTCGGGTATGGGGTTTAGCATGCCGGGTATGGCACAACAAAATCAACTCTGCGACACTCTAGGTATGGAGATGCAACCGCGACACCTCGGGTATGGGGTTTAGCACGCTAGGTACGATACAATCAAAACAACTCAACTCAACTCAACACATGGCAAGTCAAGTGGCAGCTGGCGAGCCAGGTAAGTAAAAATGCATTGCACGTACTTTGATAGGATTATCATTGTCACACACTGCACAAGTCCCATCAAAGTGGGGGCGACTGTAGGCACTGTATTTTTTACATATAAGTCCCGATGATGAGTCTCGTATGGAGACACTACCTCTTTAATTGTGAAAGTCGCGGGAAATGGACGTCGGAAGGGAAGAGTCAAGAATTGTCATTTTTTAGATTTAATTCGCTGGAGTAGCTTCGGGTTCGCTTGTTGGACCTTACTTTCAAAGCACAACCTTAGCCCACACACACCAATCCCATACACCACTAAGCCACATACCAAGCCCACACTCCCAAAGAGACCTAGTACACGCCCATAGCCTGTTGGACAGTTATGACCCATAGCGTCAATATTTGTATAGATCATGGTGTTGTTGTACAAATTAACTATGTGACAAAAGAGATTGCGCTCTTATCATTTGTGATTAGATCACCTAGATGTATAAATGATAGGAGGTCCCTATGATTAGTTCCTATATTGAGATGATATGAGACAGTATCAGTCTACGAAGGACTAATCATTAAATATTGCTAGTTAGAGTATTATCGAGATTGGACATCGATAAATGCGTAAAAGACTAGTATTACACTTGTGCGCGTTGTGAGGGTAAAATAGTATAGTTCTCATATATTTGGGTATAGGATACTCATGCAAGTGTAATAGGAAGTTATGTTTTACCGATGGTATGGAAAATTGCTTCGCTTTGGATAGACCCCTTCAGAATTCCATTGGTAGTATGACTATGTGTCTATGGAAGTCCGGCATCAGGGTAGGTGTATTTGGTCTTAACCTGAGACTGGAACCGCTAATACTTACGACTATTAATATACTTTGGTTTTGGTCGTCCAGGGCTTTAACCGGTTCTGTGTATGCCTCTGATGGGTATATTGAGAATCGTAGTGTGTTGGGTGTGATGTCAAGATGGAAGTATCACTCCATTCATAGTGGAGATGATGTCACGTAGGATACGGTATTAGTTTTCTTAAATGCTGCAGCTATCGGGATATTATGACTAGGTCATGTATATCCGATTATAGAGACTAGTTACCAGACATCCGACATGTGCTTTGTACGGGGCAGACACAATTCCAGCCCCAGGCCTAGCACGTGACATCCGATACTGGATCGACATACACGATACCACGTATACTACGCCTGATATAGATCGCTTATTCCTATAACCATGTTTCTGGAGAATTGGGTAGGCATGGCGCTTTGCTAGAGGCCAACCTTGTCTTGTAAATCGGTAAAACGTAGTACTAGGTACGTACGTGTTCGGATAGTCCGACAACCGTATTTACTTCCAACATATCCGGGGATCTCATGGGTCGCTTCCCGAAGATTCACCGATGACGTATGACTCGCACTTTATTAATCTGGGATTAATTTGATGAGAGAGAAAATTAATCTAGGATTAATTATGGAGATATTTTATCTAGGATAAAATATCATTAAAGAGAGATAACGAATAATTTGGAATTAATCGGTAAATTAATATATTCGATATATTAAACGAAATTGGATTTCGACGCGGAATTAAAATTAGATTTTAATTCGGTTGATGTAAATAGTAATTATGCTAGGCATGATTATTTAATTAAATTAGATTTAATTAAGATGCAATGGAAAATTTGTTAATTTCGAATTAGCGAACCCGAGCCCGGGATTATTTGCGAGCGCATTCGCATTTCGAATTCGAGTGTGACATGCAAGCCAAATCAAGCGTCAAATCGCAAGTCACATCTTACGTCACATCATTCGTCAATCAAGTGATAGATGTCTTTCACTTTGGGTGATTGACACCAGTCACTATTCATGAGTGATGTGACTTGATGTAAGTTGATGGAAGTGATTCGAAAGCTTTTGAAAGCTTGAATGACAAATACCATTATTTTATGTTTTGGTATATCATTTAACTTGTTTTTGGAATTCAAATACACAACACACTTCTTCTTCTTCTCTTACACATCTCACGCCCAATGGGCATTTTCTCCCGTTTTGTTCATTCAAGGCCGTGAGCCATATGGAACAAATTAGTGATTTTTGTGGCAAAAATCATGGAGTGCTAGCACACAAAAGAGACATACGAAGGTGATAGGGAAACCCACCCGTGTGCAAGGAATCAAAACACACAAAGCCTGGAGCTTTATGGACATCAATGGCCGAATTTGGAGGACAAATTTTTGGAGAAAGCCAAGCACTCTAGGAGGGTTCAAAGGGCTTAAAAAGTTTTTGTTGTCCACCGCATCGCTCAACCGATCGATGTAAGTATTCTACAACTTCCTCGATTGTATTCACATATGTTTTTATGCTTTTGATTCGATCATTGGGACCGTAGAACTCCAACAATGGTATCAGAGCTTCTAAAAGCATGAAACTTGATTTAGGGCTTAAAATTGGGTAAATTGATTTTGAGCATGATTTGATTAAATTGGATGTTTGAATATGCCTAAATCATGTTGAATTGAAGATTGATTGGATCAATTTCAAGAAATTATGTTTGGAACATGTTTGCCCAAATTGGATGGCTTGGCCGAATCCCTCACTTGTCCTAATGTCTTGGAGTTTTATTTTTTGATTCATTGGATGAGTTGGAAACGATTTTAAATGATGATTTAATGTCGATTGTGGATTTAATTGGATTGAAATCGAATCGGACATAAAATCCCATCTTGGCAGAGACTTGAAGCATGTAAAAATGAGTTTGATTTTTGATGAAATGTGTTGGACATGTTTTGTTGTATATGAGCATGATTAATTAGGCTAATTGATGTTTTAGAAATGTTAATTGGTAATTAATTATGTAATGCACTTTGTTTAATTAAATTATGAAATTGGATTTTATGGTTTAATTAAATTGGGCTTAAAATTGGATTTGGGCTTGTTATATTGTTATTGGGCTTATTGGGCTTGGTTGTACTAAGTTTGGTTTAGGCAAATTGGTTGGATCCAATTGGGCCCAAAACCGCTTCCATAAAGCCCAAATGCGACTAATGGACCATTAAAGTTTAATTGGGCCTAATGGGCCGAAATTGATTTCTAGGCTTATGGGGTAATTCCTTGATTGGGCTTTGGTTGCCGAAACCCATGCCTTAAGAAATTAATTGAAAGCCCATTGGACGTTAATTGAACGACATTGGATGTTAAATCGGGCTTTGAGACCCGCAACGATTAAATTTGGAATTTAAGTCGTAAAGGTTTATTATAAAGTGTGATATTTAATTTGGAATTAAATAAGTGAATTAGTATTAAATACAACTTGAATTGGATTTAATTATGTACTTCAATTTAATTCGAGAATTCGTACTTTGAGTACTTATTCACAAAATGAGTTTGACTCTAGCAAAATCAAATCGTTGTTTGAACATTGGATGGTCATTAATTATCAGATAAATTAATTTGATTAGATTGATTGATAACATGCTTGTGTGAATACATGGTTGCGATGCATGAATAATGTATATCGGATGGATATTAGATGGGTGGGGCATTTTTAGAAATTATTGTAATAAATTGATTTATTAAATTGGACCTGCGTGTCCAGCCTTATTACCTCCTTATTCTTTGTATTCTCTTCTCACCTATTCCCCTCAATGTAAATGAGGTTTCTTTAAAAGTGTAGTGTAACAGGTAGAAGTAATACATGTGCTAACATGAGAGAGAAAGAGAGAGATTTGATCTAGGATCAATGTGTAAAGTATCCATCCGCATATCATTATTATTTTATTATACACGCTTTATTATGTGTTTAGAATGCATGTTTAAGGGTGTATGATGATGAGACCTTAAAAAAGATAATAAATTGGTTGCCAATTTGCACGCGAAAAATCCTCACAAATATTAAGCGTTTTTCCTTCCATTGAGTGATTCTCACTCAAGATCCAAGACTGGCATTGGTTTATTGGCCAAAGTTAAGGCCTTTGTCCGTCGAGGATGTGTTTGAATCACGAGAGCTTTGTTCCATATCGGTGTCTTGTCCAAGTTGTGGTTTGTTGGCCAAAGTCAAGACCACTTCTTGTCCATCGACATTGATTACGAACCTTTCCATGGTCAATGGGTTCCGCTTAACTAGGATCACTAAGTTTGTTGTGCCAAAGCCAAGGTTTAGTTAATTCAGAGGAAAAAGGTTAGGCAATATATTGGATATATTGGCATATATAAGATATATGTTTCGGACTTAGATGTCCCCCTACCGGACCTATGAATTGGATTGAATCCAATTGATCTTAGAGATCTACCTAGTTAAGTATCATATAATTTGTTGGCCAAAGTCAAGATTGTGTGTTATTTAAAGGGATCCTAGCCCGTTAGGAAACATGGTTTACCGAGTACTCGACAGAGGGTTAGAGGCTCGCTGAAAAATAGTGGGAGGCAAGTATTAAATTTGCAATATTCATTTAGTTACTTGCCATACGCGCTCAAACAAATATCATTCGTCAAATAAATTAAATATTAGTTTGACTAATATTTAAATCGTTGTTTTAATAAAACAGTTGGACTGTATTCAAACTAATTCAATATATAGTTGATTTTATAATTGGACTATAGTAATCAATATAATTGAATTTAACCTATTAAAGTATAGTTGGACTATAATAATCATTATATTTAATAGTACCTGAAATCGTTGATTAAATAGTTGGACTATTAGAATCAAGATAAAATTGAAAGATTGACATTTAAAACATAATCTTAGGGAAAATGTATTTAAATGGTTTAATTTTCAAATTGGGGATAAAATTTCAGGATAGTCCTGGAATCTAATAAGTTACTTTATTTGATAAATAACATATTAGGCCTAAGCCCGGAATTGAGCAAATAGTAGAGCATGATCTTTGGAAGATTCATGTGATGATAACTTAAGTTCTTAATCCATTAAGCTTGTCGCAATAGACTCCTTAATTTCTTAATCAGAACTAAGGATTAGATCCTTAAAATATGATAATGAAATTGAAGGATCTTCATACATCTATTCTTAGATCATAGAAGTATTTCATTGCAATCAATAACTCTTGGAGAGTTAATGGCTATTCTCAAGGAGATAAAGCCAAAGTTTGTAATAAGGCAAGAAGCACAAGGGGCATCTTACTTCGATATTCCAGAAACCTAAGGCTCGGCCAAAGGCTTCTAGAATGTGAAAAAGGCAAAGACAAAATCATTATAATCTTCTAGGAAGATAAAGGACATATCCCAAGATGTCTGTCTAAATTGTGGCAAACGGGATCGCGGAAGCGTGACTACCGTTTGGACAAAGCAGACATGAAGGAATTAAAGACGAGCAAGACTCTGACTTCAAATATGTTTGTCAAAATTATGTTCACTACTAGTATTGAAATTGGATTTTAGATACTTAGTGTGGTACATAAATTATGTACTGGTGCGCAGCATCTGCTATGAGCAGGATACTGACTTCAGTTGAGATTATTCTTTGAATCGGAAACGGGACGAAAGTCGCTGTTTTAACCGTAGAGGTGTCATAACACCTAGTTCCCTAAAGCCAACTGGTTTGGGAGCCACTGGCCCAAAGCTCGCTACATAGACGGATGATATTGTATATAAATAAAAAAAAATTCAAAAATCAAAGAAAAAATTCAAAAAAAATTATTCCATTGCTAAAAAAAATGTGTGAATTCTGATAAAATTTTAGGAAAAAATATTACTCTCTTCTCAACTACACTTGTGACTATTGTGGGTAAAATGAGTTGATTAATATTTTGTTGGTTGTGTATATGAAGAATGGTAAAAATAATCGGAGAATTTACTTATTCGGTAATTTAGAAAGAAAGAAAACAACTACTAACTTGGAGTAGAAGTGTCACATGTTTAGTAACTAACTTCTTTATTCTCTTGTCTTTTTGCTTTTGTGTGCATTAGTTTTACTATATTTTTACTTTTATCAAACGTTTGTGTTAGGGATATGCCATATACTCAACTTATGGATGGGCTATATGTAATATTTTTCATTAATTAATAAAATAACAAGCTTTATTATACGTGTTGGACAGTTATGACCCATAGCGTCACTGTTTGTAAAAGACATTGTGTTTTTGTACAAAATTAACTATGTAGTAATGAAATTGTCTTTTACCGTTTTGTATTTATTTACTTTGATATATAAATGGTAGAAGTCATAATGATTAGTTCCGGATTGAGATGATATGAGATAGTATCAATCCATAAAGGTTCAATCATTAAATATTCCTAGTCGTAGTATTATGGAGATTAGACATCGATAATGCGGAATAACAGCATACTTCTTGTGCGCATTGTGAGGGCATAACAACATACTTCTCATATATTTAAGTATTGGATACTTATGCAAGTGCGATAGGAGGTTGTGTTTTACCAATGGTATGGAAAATAGCTTCGCTCTGAATAGACCCCTCGGAATCCCATTGGTAGTATGTATATGTGTCTATGGGAGTCCGCTTCAGGATAGGTGTATTTGGTCTTAACCTGAGACTTGCATCGCTAATACTTACGATAATCGATACGCTTTGATTTTGGTCATCCAGGACTTTAACAGGTTCTGCGTACGCCTCCTCTGGCTTTATTGAGAATCGTAGTGTATTGGATGTGTTGTCAAGACAGAAGTGTCACTTCAAACATATGGAGATAATGATCACGCAGGGATTCAGAACTGGTTCTCTATTGTGTTGCAACCATCGGGATAATATGACAAGGTCATGATTATCCGATTCAAAGAGAATAGTTGCTTAATATTCGATATGTGCTTCGTACGGGCAGACACTATTCCAACCCCATGCCTTGCATGTGACATCTGATACTGGATCGCAATACGCAATACTACGCCTGATATAGATCGTATATTCCATTAAGAATATTTCTGGAGAATTGGGTAGGCATGGCGCTTTGCTAGAAGCCAATCTTGTCTCGTAAATCGGCAAAAACGTAGTACGAGGTACGTATGTGTTCGGATAGTCCGACGACCGGATTTACTGCCAACATATCCAGGGATCTCTTGGGTCGCTTCCCGAAGATTCACTGATGATGTATGATTCGAGCTTAATTAATATGGGATTAATTGCGGAGAGACTTTATCTTGGATAAAATACTATTTGAAGAGAGAGAAAGATTAATTTGGAATTAACTGTTAAATAATATATTCGATATATTAAACGAAATTAGATTTCGACGTGGAATTAAAATTAGATTTTAATTCAGGCAAATGAGTTAATTTAGAATTAATTCGTTAGCGACGTGAATAGTAATTTTGCTAGGCATAATTATTTAATTAAATTCAATTTAATTACATCGCGATGGAAGTTCGTTAATTCAGAATTAGTGAACCCGAACCCAGGAGTGTTTGCGGGCCCCCTCGTATTTGGAATCGAGTGGGGCCCACATGTCACATCAAATGTCACCTTTATCCACTTTTGGTTGATGTGTTTTGGTGGAGTTGGTGGTGACTTAAATCACACTCCAAAGTCAACATGAGTGACTTTTACCAAATCTTATTTTTTTTTATATCATTATTATTTTGTTTTTGAAAAAAAACACACAACTTCATTCTCTCTCATGTTGGCCGAAAGTTTGAAGCCAAAATCCCCTCCCAATACATCTTCTTCTTGACCGAAAATTACAAAGAATTAAGTGAGAATTCTTGTTGTATTAATTCTTAAGAAGCCAGCACTCATCAAGGATTCATACAAGGTGTTAGGAAAACCTACTTAAGAGCTTGGAAAATCAAAATAAAGCTTGGAGCTTTAGAAGTCCCTTGGCCGAATTCAACAAACCATCTTGGAGGAAAATTTTGTTGATCAACGCATCCAAAAGCCGATCAATGTAAGTGTGTTTCCGCCACTCTTCGTTGTTATTCATTCACATTTCAATACTTATTTGATCTTGGGATATTCCTAGAAACCCAACAATGGTATCTTTGAGCCAAAATGAGCATGAAATAAATTAGGGTAAAATTTGGGTAAAATCAATTTGAGCATGATTTGATAAAATTTATTGATTGAGTATGCTTGAATATTGATATATTGAGGTTGTATTGGATCAATTTCATGAAATATTGATTGGATCAATTTTTACCCCATGGATAGGCTTGGCCGAATACATTGTTACCCTATAAGTCTTGGTATTTTTTGTTTCGTAGATCATTGGATGACTTGAAACGATTGGGATATGTCGATTTAAAGTTCAATCGGATTGAAAAATAAATTCGGACAAAATTCCTTACCATGGCCGAGAGCATGTAAGCATGTAATGGACTTGATTTTTTGATTCAAGAATGTTGGACATTAGTTGAACAATAGGATACATAATTAATTAGTTAAATTATATTTTAGAAATATTGATTTAGTTAATTAATTGATGTAATACACTTGGTAATTAAAATTATAAAATTTGGAATTTTAAAATTTGATTAATGGGCTTAATTTTGAATTGGGCTTGGAAATGTTATATTTTGGCATAATGGGCTTGGTTGGGCCAAGTTGGTTTAGGCCAATTAGATTGGATCCAAATTAGGCCTAAATCATTCCATTAATTCCAAATGTAATAAATGGGCTTTAAAAGTTTAATTGGGCATTATGGGCCAAAATTGGTTTTATGGAAAATGAGGCTGATTCCTTAATTGGGCTTGGTAATTGGGTTTGACCCACATTGACCAAAGCCCATGCCTTAAGAAATCAATTGAAAGCCTATCAGACTTTAATTAAACGAACATTGGATGTTAGTTGGGCTTTGAGACCCATTAAGATTAGATTTGGAATCTAAGTCGTTAAAGAGCATTAAAAGGTGTAATTATTTAATTTGGAATTAAATAAATGAATTAGTATTGAATACGAATTAAATTAGATTTAACGAGTAGTTCGATATAATTCAAGAATGTGTACTTTAAGTACTTATTCTCAAACGAGTTGGACTCACTCAAAATCAAATTATTGTTTGAACATTGGATGATCACATAATTAAAGACTAATTAATTGGATTAGATTGGTTAAATTGCATGCTATGAATGAATATATTGATGTGTTGAATGAATAGCGTATATCGGATGGATATTATAAGGGAAAGGGCAATTTTAGAAATTGTTGTAAATTTGGAATTTATAAATTGGAAATGCGTGTCCAGCCTTATCTCTCATTGTTTCTTTGTATTCGCTTCTCACCTAATTCCCCTCAATGTAATGAGGTTTCTCTTATTGTATTATGTAATTGAGTAGAAGTAGAATAGTGCTAGCCGAGGAGAGGAAAGAGAGTGATTTATTCTAGGAACAATCTGTTAAATATATATCCGTATATTGTTATTAATTTACTTTCCGCGCCTTATTATGCTTTTAGAATGCATGCTTAAGGGTGAATGATGAGACCTTAATAAAGATAATAAATTGATTGCCAATTTAAGTGAAAAATCCTCAAAAACATATTAAGTGTTTTTCCTTCCGTTGAGTTATTCTTACTCAAGATCCAAAATTGGCATTTGTTTGTTGGCCAAAGTCAAGACCTTTGTCAATTGCGAATGTGTTTGAATCATGAAGGCTTTGTTCCACATCGGTGTCTTGTCCAAGTTGTGATTTGTTGGCCAAAGTCAAGATCACTTCTTGTCCATCGACATTAATTATGAAGCTTTCCATGTCAATTGGTCCCGCTTTACTGGAATCATTAAGCTTGTTGTGCTAAAGCCAGGGTTTAGTTGTTTCAGAGGAAAAAGGTTAGGCAAATATAGTGGATATATTGGCATATTTATTGTATATATGTTTCGGAATTGGATGTCCACCTACCAGATCTAGGAATTGGATAAAATCTAATTGATCTTCGAGATCTACCTAGTTAAATATAATATAGCTTGTTGGCCAAAGTCAAGGTTGTGTGTTATTTAACGGGATCCTAGCCCACTAGGAAACTGGGTTTCCCGGGTACTCGACAGAGGGTTAGAGGCTCGCCGAAAATTAGTGGGAGGCTAGTATTGAATTTTTAATTTCGTTCAGATACTTAGCTTTACACGCTTTCAAATTATTTCGTCAAAATTATTTTATTAGTTGGACTAATATAATGTTATTTTTCTTGTAACAGTTAGACTGTACCCATATATCGTTGATTAGATAGTTGGACTATCGTAATCAAGATGACAGGAAAGGGAAATGTCTGAGACATTATCATAGGCGAAAATGTCTTCAAGGGCACAAACTTTGCCGATTGGGAAATGAATCTAAGGATAGTCCTTGGAGCCGAGAGGCTGGTATATACTGTACAGACACCTCTTGGGCCTAAACCTAAACCTGATCAGTTACTTGAGCTGGAGCTTTGGAAGACTCACAGCGATGACAATGATACTGCTCAGTCAATTATGCTTGCTGCTATGACTCAGCATTTCCATCAACAGAACAGGGACTTGGATCCCTATAATATGTTGGCGAGGTTGCACGATCTTCACCGATCTAACCGAAGATCACAAAGATATGAGTTGCAGAAGAAGCTCTTCCGTGCACGTATGTCAGAAGGCATGTCTGTTGAGTCTCATGTGGCACAGATGATAGCTGACATTGATGAGCTTACTCAGATGGGGATAGTCTTGGAGACTGAGACTACCATAGATTTGATCTTACAGTCTCTCCCCGACACTTGGAGAGGGTTCATCATAAATTATAACTTGATGAACCAAGATGATACTCTTGGAGAGCTGTTGTCAATTCTCAAGGAAGCTGAGAAGGAGCTTCTCAAAGGCAATAAGCGCGAGGCGCACTTTGCTTCGACATCTCAGACACTGAGGGCTGGGCCCAAGGCGACTGGAGGTGTGAAGAAGAAGAAACATAAAAGAAAGGGCAAGGCCAAATCGTCAAAGGCTTCTGGTAAGCACAAGGACAAATCTCAGGATGTATGCCTCCAGTGCGGCAAGCGGGGTCACTGGAAGCGTGACTGCAGTGAGTACAAGGCGCTCCAGAAGGAGATTAAAGCGGGTAAGGCACCGGCTATAGGTATATTTGTTATTGAAATAAACATGACTACTTCTAGTTTTAAAAATTATATTTTTTATTCTGGTTGTAGTACTTACATATGTACTGATGTGCAGGATCTGTGGATTAGCAGGGGACTGGCCTCAGGAGAGATTGATCTACGCGTCGGAAATGGGGCACCAGTCACCGTTTTGGCCGTTGGCACTTTTATTTTGGAATTGCCCTCAGGGCATGTACTAGAACTTACAGACTGTTATTATGTACCTAGTTTGACTAGGAATATTATTTCTGTATATATTAGAAGAAACACCGGGTGTTTTATTTATAAAAATGATATAGAAATTTGTACTGCTATCACAAATAATGGTCTTTATATTTTGAATATAAATCAATCTCAAACATATAATATAACAAACAAAATGCTTAAAATGAGTAATAAAGATGAAACTTATATGTGGCACTGTCGTTTGGGACACATAAACAAGACTCGTATATCCACACTTTCGAAGAGTGGGTACTTGGACGGATTTGATCCAAATTCATATGATGTCTGCGAATCTTGCTTATTAGGTAAAATGCCTAAATCACCTTTTAGTGGTAAAGGTGAACGCGCCACCGAACTGTTAGCACTCGTTCATAGTGACGTATGTGGGCCCATGTCTAGCCAGGCTAGAGGTGGATATGAATACTTCGTAACTTTTACAGATGATGCATCATGTTATGGTTATGTGTATCTTATGAGACACAAGTCGGAAACTTTTGAGAAATTCAAAGAGTTTCGACACTAAGTTAAAAATAGACCGGTAAGAGTATAAAGACATTATGGTCGGACCGTGGTGGCGAATACTTGAGCAATGAGTTTCTTGATTACCTGAGAGTATATGGTATTCTTTCACAGTGGACTCCTCCAGGAACACTGCAATTAAATGGTGTGTCCGAACGGAGAAACCGAACCTTGTTGGACATGGTTAGGTCTATGATGAGTCACAATGAGCTACCTATTTCCTTCTGGGGTATGCATTAACAGTGTAATACTTATTTTGAATAAGGTTCCAACAAAGTCTATTCAACAAACTCCGTATGAGATATGGACAGGAAAGAAACCGGGTTTCTCATTCCTGAAGATTTGGGGATGCTGGACATACGTCAAACGTTTGGAAGGTACCAAACTTGAGCCCAAATTGGATAAATGACTATTCGTAGGATATCATAGGGAAACCAAATGATATTACTTCTATCACCCACGAGAGAACACAGTATTTGTTGCTCTACATGCGGTTTTCCTTGAAAAGGAATTCCTAAATGTAGTGGTTAGTGGGAGAAAAGTAGAACTCGATGAAAATCAGAGTTATACTATTCCTGGCATAGAATCCTCAACAGAAGAAGAATAGTCCATCCGGGATGAGAATGTACCATAATCTTCTATTACACAAGGACCGCGTAGGTCGGAGAGAGTCAGGAAACAACCTTAGAGGTATAGGTTTCTGATCTCACCTCATGTAGATATTAATCTCATTGAGGATAACAAACCGGCTATATATGAGAAAGCGATACAAGATATCGATTCCACTTTATGGCAAGAAGCCATGAAATCTGAAATGGATTCCATGTACACCAACCAAGTTTGGACACTGGTTGATGCACCAGAAGGCGTAAAGCCTATTGGTTGCAAATGGCTCTTCAAGAAGAAGACTGACATGGATGGCAATGTACAAACGTACAAAGCTAGGCTTGTAGCGAAGGGGTATCGTCAACGACATGGTGTCGATTACAACGAAACTTTCTCACCCGTTGCCATGATTAAATCCATTCGGATAATGCTTTCTATTGCTGCATATTTCGATTACGAGATATGACAGATGGACGTTAAAATCGCTTTCCTTAACGGAAACCTTTTGGAGGATGTTTTCATGCAACAGTCTGACGGTTTTATTGTGCCTAGACTTGCAAAAAAAGTTTGTAAGTTAAATCGATCCATTTATGGATTGAAGCAAGCGTCGCGGTCTTCGAATCAACATTTTGATGAGATCATAAAAGAATATGATTTCATTCAAAATGAAAATGACCATTGTGTATATAAGAAGGTTAGTGGGAGAGCACTGACTTTTATTGTCCTTTATGTTGACGATGTATTGCTTATAGGCAATAACATTCCCATGCTAACGTCAGTGAAAGCTTGGCTTTCATTGAAATTCTCCATGAAAAATCTGGCAGAAGAAGCCTTTATTCTGGGAATAAATATCTACCGGGATTGATCTAGAAAGCTGCTTGGACTCTCCCAGAGTACGTACACTGACAAATTATTGAAGAGATTCAACATGGATCAGTCTAATAGGGGACTGTTGCTAGTGTCACATGATGTCTATCTATCTAAGGACATGTATCCTAAAACTCAAGATGAGAGAGACAACATGAGTCGGTTACCGTTCACCTCGGCAGTCGGATCTATCATGTATGCCATGATATGTACGCGACCTGATGTCTCCTATGCTTTGAGCATGTGTAGTCGCTATCAGGCCGATCCAGGTGAAGGTCACTGGATGGCGGTTAAGAATATCCTTAAGTATCTTAGACAAACTAAGGATGTTTTCTTAATCTATGGAGATGGAGAACTTGAGGTAACTAGGTATACCAATGCAAGCTTCCAAATCGACAAAGATGACTGCAAGTCACAATCTGGGTACATATTTTATTTGAATAATTGAACAGTAAGTTGGAAATCTTCCAAGCAAGAGACTGTTACCGATTCAACAACAGAAGCGGAGTATATTACTGCAGTTGAAGCAGCAAAAGAGGCAGTTTGGATCCGAAAATTCCTAATTGGATTAGGAGTAATTTCGTTAGCAGCTGAGCCCGTTCCATTGTATTGTGACAATAACGGGGCTATAGCGCAGGCTAAGGAATCGTGGTCTCATCAACGATCCAAGCATGTTCTTCGATGTTTCCATCTGATTTGTGAGATCATATATCGTGGTGATGTGAAGGTCGAGAAGGTCACATCAGATGACAACATGGCAGATCCGCTGACGAATGCTATTCCTCAGCAAAAGTTTGAGCGAATGTACATAGTTCAAGTATTAGATGCTTGAGTGACTGGCTATAGGCCAAGTGGGAGATTGTTGGACAGTTATGACCCATAGCGTCACTGTTTGTAAAAGACATTGTGTTTTTATATAAAATTAACTATGTAGTAATGAAATTATCTTTTACCGTTTTGTATTTATTTACTTTGATATATAAATGGTAAAAGTCCTAATGATTAGTTCCGGATTGAGATGATATGAGATAGTATCAATCTATAAAGGTTTAATCATTAAATATCCCTAGTCGTAGTATTATCGAGATTGGACATCGATAATGCAGAATAGGCTAGAATTGCACTTGTGAGCATTGTGAGGGCATAACGGCATAGTTCTCATATATTTAAGTATTGGATACTTATGCAAGTGCGATGGGAGGTTGTGTTTTACCGATGGTACGGAAAACAACTTCGCTCTGGATAGACCCCGCTGAATCCCATTAGTAGTATGTATATGTGTCTATGGGAGTCCGCTTCAGGGTAGGTGTATTTGGTCTTAACTTGAGACTTGCATCGCTAGTACTTGGGACAATCAATACGCTTTGGTTTTGGTTGTCCAAGACTTTAACAGGTTCTGTGTACGACTCTTCTGGGTTTATTGAGAATCGTAGTGTATTGGATGTGATGTCAATACGGAAGTGTCACTTCAGACATATGGAGATGATGATCACGCAGGGATTCAGAACTGGTTCTCTATTGTGTTGCAACCATCGGGATAATATGACAAGGTCATGATTATCTGATTCAAAGAGACTAGTTGCTTGATATCCGATATGTGCTTCGTACGGGGCAGACACTATTCCAGCCCCAGCTTTGCACGTGACATTTGATACTGGATCGTAATACGCAATATTACGGTATACTACACTGATATATATTGTATATTCCATTAAGAATATTTCTGGAGAATTGGGTAGGCATGGCGCTTTGCTAGAAGCCAACCTTGTCTCGTAAATTGGTAAGAAAGTAGTATAAGGTATGTATGTGTTCGGATAGTCCGACGACCGAATTTACTGCCAATATATCTAGGGATCTCTTGGGTCATTTCCCGAAGATTCACCGATGACGTATGATTCGAGCTTAATTAATCTGAGATTAATTGCGGAGAGACTTTATCTTGGATAAAGTACTATTTGAAGAGAGAGAAAGATTAATTTTGAATTAATCGTTAAATAATATATTCGATATATTAAATGAAATTAGATTTCGACGTGAATTAAAATTAGATTTTAATTCGGGCAAACGAGTTAATTTAGAATTAATTCGTTAGCGATGTGAATAGTAATTTTACTAGGCATAATTATTTAATTAAATTTGATTTAATTACGTCGCGACGGAAGTTCGTTAATTCGGAATTAGCGAACCCGAGCCAGGGAGTGTTTGTGGGCCCCCTCATATTTGGAATCGAGTGGGGCCCACATGTCACATCAAGTGTCACATCACATGTCACGTTTATCCACTTTTGGTTGATGTGTTTTGGTGGAGTTGGTGGTGACTTAAATCACACTCCAAAGTCAACATGAGTGACTTTTACCAAATCTTATTTTTGGTATAGCATTATTATTTTGTTTTTGAAACAAACACACAACTTCATTCTCTCTCATGTTGGCCGAAAGTTTGAAGCCAAAATCCTCTCCCAATACTTCTTCTTCTTGACCGGAAATTACAAAGAAGGAAGTGAGAATTCTTGTTGCATTAATTCTTAAGGAGCTAGCACTCATCAATGATTCATACAAGGTGTTAGGGAAACCTACTTGAGAGCTTGGAAAATCAAAACAAAGCTTGGAGCTTTAGGAGTTCCTTGGCCGAATTCAACAAACCATATTGGAGAAAATTTTGTTGATCAACGCATCCAAATGCCGATCAATGTAAGTGTGGTTCCGCCACTCTTCGTTTTTATTCATTCATATTTCAATGCTTATTTGATCTTGGGAATAATCCTAGAAACCCAATAATACGTGTCTTACATAAATTATATGAATCATCAAAACCCTGTAATAAAGCCCTTGGAGTAATAATATGATGGCTTACACGCCTTTTGAGAATTATTACACTCAAACGTTCCTAGTCATAGTTTTGTGAATAATCTGGGCATTCACAAAGCGGAGAGACTAGTATGATGATATGATCCCCCCTTAAGTGGGTAACCGATCTCATAGGCTACTAGCGGAGATCCGTCAGCTTGGTGTATCACATGGATGTGTGAGTAACTTGTGTCCATCGAACTGAACACCGAAAGTTTTCATATGAAGTGTTTATCTCATGTGTCTGTGAGAACTTTCATGTATCGAGTGTATGACTAGTCCTTAGACTTGAGGTCTTTACAATCTTATGTGTGGATCAAATAACTTTGACATTCTCCTTCACCGGTTCAAAAAGATCCAATCATAAGGGTATAATTGGGTCATTTGTTGAAACACATGAAGTTTGTAAAGATACAATAGAGAATCGCCACTCTCTCGGATAATATTTTCTTATAAGAGTAGTATTCCAGTTCGCGGGTTGATATGTGTGATCAGTCCTTGAGACTATGGCCACAGCAGAAGAATCATGATTCTTGGGTTAGCACGATTCATGACACTATCAACATCATACTTTTTACCATATGGGTAGACACTTTCCGTACCCTAGGTCAAAAGGTAGGGATACAGGGAGGTGATGGACAATATCATATGTAAATCACATGCAGAATTGGTATATATCTTTCCTTCTCATTTGGAGATCTTGGCATGTTGCCAGATGTCAACCTTGGTCATTGAAATCGAACGACCATCTGATCAAAGGATAATTTATGTTCGATTAAATTATCACAATTCATTTCATGTCCAACTTGAGGGGAACCCAAAAGGTCACACACAATAAAGTTGAAATCAATGGTTAACAGTGCACAGTATAAATTTAACAGCATATATGATTGCTGTAGGAATTGTTCATAAATGGTTCAAGGTGTTTAATTATTGAACAGATCATTACGAGGTTCCAAAGTGGCCTAGGGATTGGTGAATGACGATAAGAGAACTTTGGGAATTGGAATAAATAAATAAAAGCGCAGATGGCGCTTCATTCATTTTTTTATTTTATTTGTTATTTGTTTTGAATTTCAATTCGGCCCAAACACTTATTAGGGTTTTATAATCTTATTAAACCACTAAATTAATATCCAATGGCTAAGATTAAATTAGCATTTATCCCACATCGGATTCTTAATTAATTTTGTTGTCTTTGGAGCATCTATATAAACCCAAAGAATTCTTTACAAATTTTTACACCAAAACCTTTCATATCTTGGGTTTATATAAGTGAGCGACTCTAAAATTTAAGAGTAATCCACTGATTTTAAGGATCCTTAAGTCTAATTGTCTAGAGGAATCTCAAGTTAAAAGTTTTGAGGTATTTGCCTAGGCTAGCACCAAGGGCAAAATACCCGTGCACTCAAGGCGTAGTCTTGCCGTTGCGTTTTTGGCATTGGTTTGTGCATCTTTGGAGGGCACACACTTGGGTGGCTCTTTGTAACGTGGAAGAGTTTACTGAGTTAGAGAAAAGCTTGTAAATTGGAGGGAGGACTGGAGGAGTCTTCGGTTCAACTAAGTCTTTTTCTTTCTTTATTTTAATTAGAGTTCTTATGATAGTTAGCATGGTTAGGTTTATGTTCTTTGTATGTTTATGAGTTTTTATGCTTAGAATATATAGTAGCATACCTAGGCTTGTAGAATAATCAAAACAAATGGGGCTTGGGTAATGGGATAGCGGCATCATAATTTTAATTTTCCGCTGCGCACTCGCGACCGCTTCCCAATAGTTGTATCAAAGCGTCATTTTTGTTTTGATTAGTTCTCTCTCATTTGAACTCGAAATTGGGTGTGTAAAAGCTCGTTGTAAAGCTAACACCCTGAACTTACTTTTAGGCACAAGTGTTGCATGATTTGGTTAAGATTTGAATTGTGAAATTACATTTAAAGTTCACGTATCTGTAAAAAAAAGTGAATAGTAAATTTATTTGAATAAAATAAAAAGCAATATCATAATTAAATATTAATTAATGTTATTTAATGCCTAAAATAATTTCAACATATTAAAACTCATATGCTTGATGATTCTATGTATGATTAGGATTGGCATGATTATTTTGGGGTGCAATCATCTAGAGACTTTCTAAGGAAATAGAGAGTGTATTACTTATCCCTTAGCTAAGTAATTATTCCATGCTGAACTTAGAGATTTATTAACTTTAAGGCTAATAAATATAAATCACTTGTTTATAATAAAAGACATTATAAAAGATACAAGTGGGGGGGACCAAGGCGTTAATAAAATTTTCCAAACTAAAGTTAATTTAACCAAAGGTATTACTAGAGTTAGATAATGATTTGGTGTCTTCCTTCCCCCACTGCCTTTTTATAGCCAAAAGGAAAAGCTGTGAAGACATCTAGATAATCATTTACTCAAAGTTTACCTTAAAGCATATTTAAAGTGTTGGACTAATTTGGAGGATCTATTGTTTATTCCTGTCACCAAGACAATAAGAGCCTAAGAGGTAAGAGTATTTAAGAGAGTTTGTTTCACCCTCCCTTTGGGGAATTTTCAATGGAGGAATCCATTTGACAGTTATTCACTTAAACTTACTAAAATCCTCAATAATAATTTGAGTCTAAAATTTTCCTCCCATTGTAAAGTATAGACCCAAAGGGCTTAAACCGTATTTACAGGACTAGGCTTTGCCAGACTGACCAATACCAATTTGTTCCTAAATCGTACTATTGACAATGGTTTGAATTTCCGAGCCATAAGACACAGCGACCTTTAGGCGTGGTTTTATAACTTAGTGGCAAAGATTGAGTGTCCACAAAGACTAGCATAAGCTATGACATGTTTGATTGCCCAACCCAATGATCAAGGAATTGTGATTTATATCATAAATTGGTTAGGAACCTATCTAATTATCATATTTTATAACGAATGGCCCTAGTCGGAGTTATGAAATGATGATAATGGGAATGATGATAATGAGATCCTTTCCCACAAGAAATCCATCATATTGGGGTTGATGCGATTTGCTTAAAATTTTAAAAATAATTGAGTGGGAGATGCTGACCAAAATATATTTGATGCTTGAAAAAAAAATGTCGATGATGATGAGTAAGTAGTTTGCATAATGCTTGGCTCTACGTTGGACGAACTTCAGAAAGCTCACGAAGATATGGATGCTCAAACCATCATCTTTCACTTGAAGGAGTTGTATGCAACTTCCGTTCATACAGTGGATTCCAAGTGTCATGTGCCTTATTCCAAACAAGGTATAAGGAAGAATTTGTTAGTAGACATGTGCTTAAGATGATTGGCCAAAAGACATCTCTAACTTTATTATGTAGTTTTATCTGTCTAATAAAGAAGCTACTTTAGCAGAATTGCATAATCTGATAAAGCAAGTAGAGAAGGACTTGAAATCAGAGCTTAAAACCTCTGTCATGCTTACGGGTATGGACCTGAAGCCACGAGGGAAAAATAAGGGCAAGGCCAAGGCTCCATGTCAACTAAAGCCCAATGGTAAGGTGGAGAAGAAAAAAGGAAAGAGGAAATGTTTCTTTTGTGGAAAGAAAGGTCATTGGAAGAAAGACTGCAGATCCTTGAAAGCCAAGGAAGCTAGGGAAGCCCAAGAGGCCAAGTAGCCCAGTGCTTCAGGTATGTTGTATATGATTGAACTATATTCTCAAAACTCTGAACCTTCTACTTGGTTGCTTAACACCGGTTGTGGGACTCACTTGTGTAACAATATGCAGGGCCTGAGAAATAGTAGGAGAATCCGTCATGGGGAGGTTGACTTACGCATGGGTAATGGAGCAAAACTAGCTGCATTGTGCGTAGGGACCTATTCATTAGTTTTACCGAATGGTTTAGTTTTAGACTTTGACGACTGTGTTTATGTACCTTCTTTAGTAAGGAACATCATTTCAATTTCTTCTTTATGTAATAAAGGCTTTTCATGCCTAATAAGTTATAATGACTATTCTATTTATTTCAATGAAATAAAATACGGAGATGGTATTTTGAATAATGGTATCTATGATTTACAAACTAACAAATAATGTTCAACCTCTAATATATACAACGTTAACTCGAATAATCTCAATGAATCACTTTTATGGCACAGTCGCTTAGGTCATATCAATGAAACAAGATTAACTAAGCTACATAAGGATGGGTATTTTAGACCCTTCAAATATAAACCTTATGGAACTTGTGAGTCTTGTTTACTTGGTAAAATGACCAAATTACCCTTCAAAGGTAAATGACTGTGTGCAGCGGAGACATTAGAACTCATACACTCTGATATATACGGACCAATATAGTCACCGCTAGAGGTGGATTCTCATACTTCATTACCTTTATCGATGATCACTCGCGATATGGTATGTGTACCTTATGCGATACAAATCTACAGCCTTTGAGAAATTCAAAGACTTCAAAGCTGAAGTAGAAAACCAGCTTAATAAAAATATTAAGTCACTGAGGTCTGACTGAGGTGGTGAATACTTAAACAATAAATTTCAAGATTACTTGAGAGAAAATGGCATTGTTTCCCAGTGGACTCCTCCGGGGACTCCACAGCATAATGGGGTCTCCGAAAGGAGAAATTGTACATTATTAGATATGGTTTGATCAATGATGCCAGACATAGATCTACCTCTTTCATTTTGAGGTCTTGCTTTAGAAACGGCAACACTACTATTAAACCAAGTTCCTTCCACGACTGTTAGTCAAACACCATATGAGTTATGGTCTGGGAAACGACCTAGTCTTAGTTAAGTTCACACAAACTAACAAATTGGATGATAGGGCAGTTAAATATAAGTTGTAGGATATGCCTTGAACTCAAGAGCATATGTGTTCTACGTCCCAAATGAACAAAAAAAACATTTGTCTCACGAAATGCTAAATTTCTAGAGAATGAATTCCTTCTCAAGAAATATAGTGGGAGTAGACTTAACCTCGATGAGGTACGAGAAGAAAAAACTAACATAGAACTAAACCCCATGCCCCTCAAAAGGGCAGCAACGGAACAACCACAAGGTTATAAACTTGGAAGGTTTGGTAGGGAAAGATATGAGCCTGAAAAATATGGTTTCCATATTGATGAGGAAAATGATCAGGTCATTGATAATGACAATCCCACCAGTTATGACAAAGCAATGAGTGACATTGATTCAGTAAAGTGGATTGAGGCCATCAAATTTGAAATAGACTCTATGTATTAGAATCAAGTCTGGGACTTGGTAGATGCACCTGAAGGGATAAAACCCCATAGGCTGCAAGGGGATTTACAAGCGTAAAACTGATGCAGAAGGCAACATCCAAACCTATAAGGCTAGGTTGGTGGCGAAAGGTTATAGAAAAATCCAAGGAATTGACTATGACGAAACCTTCTCGCCTATTGCAATGATAAAGTCCATTCGAATTTTATTGGCACTAGCTGCACACTTTAATTATGAGATTTGGCAGATGGATGAAAAAACAGCTTTCCTTAATGGGAACCTCGTAAAGGAAGACTATATGACACAACCCGAGGGGTTTGTATCTAAGGATGATCATAATAAAGTATACAAGCTTAAACGATCCATTTATGGACTCAAGAAAGCCTCCATAAGTTGGAATATACGATTTGATGAGACAATCAAAGAATTGACTTCATCAAAAATATAGATGAGCCATTTGTTTACAGGAAAAATAGTGAGAGTGATGTTGTATTTCTTATATTATATGTAGATGACATATTAATCATCGGGAATGATATTCCCATGATGCAAGCCACCAAGCAATGGTTATCTCAGAATTTCTCCATGAAAGATTTGGGAGAAGTAGCCTACATCCTCGGCATTAAGATCTACCGTAATAGATCTAAGAGGTTGTTAGGACTTTCTCAATCTACGTACATAGATAAATTTTTGAAAAGATTCAAAGTGGAAGATTCCAAAAGAGGTAATTTACCTATTTTTCATGGAATCAAATTATCTAAGGAGTAACGTCCACATACTCCTTCAGATAGAGAGCGTATGAGTAGGATCCATTATGCTTCAGCAATAGGATTGATCATGTACGCCATGCTATGTACAAGACTTGATGTCTCTTATGCTCTTAGCATAACGAGTAGGTATCAGGAAAATCCTTGTGAGCAACACTGGGCAGCTGTCAAAACAATCCTCAAGTATCTGAGAAGAACTAAATATGCATTTTTGGCATACAGAGATTGTTCCGAGATGAAAGTCATTGGTTACTATGATGCGAGCTTTCAGATCGATAGATATAACAGCAGATCGCAAAAAGTATATCTATTTACTTTGAATGACGGTGCTGTCAGTTGGAAAAGCTCAAAGTAGTCAACTACAACAGACTCCACCACTGAAGCTGAGTATATTACAGCATCTGAGGCAGCTAAAGAAGCAGTCTGGATAAAGAAGTTCACCACGGAGCTAGAAGTGCTTCCCGCAATAAAGAATGGCGTCACGATGTACTGTGACAACACGGGCGCCATTGCTCAATCAAATGAACCAAGGTCCAACCAGAAATCCAAGCATGTACTCAAGCGATTTCATCTCATCAGGGAGATTTTTGAGAGAAAAGAAGTTATTATGGAGAAAATACCCACAGAAGATAATCTTGCAGATTCTCTGACTAAAGGGCTAACTCAACAAAAGCATGATAGGCACACCCAATAGTATGGTGTCCAGATTCATACTAGTTGTCTATAGTGCAAGTGGGAGATTGTTATGGATATGCTCTATACCCAACTTGTGGATGGGCTATATATACATGTATTTTTAATATTTTTCATTAATTAATAAAATGGCAATCTTTATTATACATGTCTTACATAAATTATATGAATCATCAAACACTGTAATAAAGCCCTTGGAGTAATAAGATGATGGTTTCCACGCCTTTTGAGAATCATTACTCTCAAACATTCCTAGTCATAGTTTTGTGAATAATCTGGGCGTTCACAAAGCGGAGAGACTAGAATGATGATATGATCTGCCCTTAAGTGGGGTAGCCGATTTCATAGGCTACTAGCGGAGATCTGTCCGCTTGGTGTATCACACAAATGCATGAGTTGCTCGTGTCCATCAACTGACTGCTGAAAGTTTTCACATGGAGTGTTTATCCCATGTGTCTATAAGAACTTTCATGTATCGATTGTATGACTAGTCCTTAGACTTGAGATCTTTACAATCTTATGTATGGATCAAATAACTTTGACATTCTCCTTCCCCGGTTCAGAAATATCCAGTCATAAGGGTATAATTGGGTCATTTGTTGAAACACATGAAGTTTGCAAAGATATAATAGAGAATCGCCACTCTCTTGGATAATATTTTCTTATAAGAGTAGTATTCCAGTTCGCGGGTTGATATGTGTGATCAGTGCTTGAGACTGTAGCCGCAGCAGAAGAATCATGTGAGATTCTTGGGTTAGCACGATTCATAACACTATCAACATCATATATTTGACCATATGGGTAAACACTTTCCGTTCCCTATGTCAAAAAGTGGGGATACAATGAGGCGAGAGATCGTATCATTGTAAATCACATACAGAATGGGTATATATCTTTCCTTCTCATTGGGGGCCTTGGCATGTTGCTAGATGTCAACATTGGTCATTGAAATCGAACGACCATCTGATCAGAGGATAATTTATGTTCGATTAAATTATCACGATTCATTTCATTTCCAACTTGAGGGGAACCCAAAAGGTCACACACAACAAAGTCGAAATCAGTGGTTAACAGTGCACAGTACAAATTTAACAGCATATATAATTGCTGTAGGAATTGTTCATAAATGGTTCAATATATTTAATTATTGAACAGATCATTTATGAGGTTCCATATTGGTTTAAGGATTGGTGAATGATGATAGGGGTACTTTGGGAATTGGAATAAATAAATAAATAAAATCACAGATGTCGCTTCATTCACTTTTTTTATTTTATTATTTGTTTTGAATTCCAATTCGGCCCAAACTCTTATTAGGGTTTTTTAATCTCATTAAATCACTAAAATAAGATCCAATGGCTAAGATTAAATTAGCATTTATCCCACATTGGATTCTTAATTAATTTTGTTGTCTTTGGAGCACCTATATAAACCCAAGGAATTCTTTAGAAATTTTTACACCAAAACCTTTCATATCTTGGTTTATATAAGTGAGCGACTCTAAAGTTTAAGAGTAAGCCACTGATTTTGAGGATCCTTAAGTCTAATTGACTAGAGGAATCTCAAGTTAAAAGTTTTGAAGTATTTGCCTAGGCTAGCACCAAGGGCAAAATACACATATACTCAAGGCATAGTCTTGCCGTTGAGTTTTTGGCTTTGGTTTGTGCATCTTTGGAGGGCACACACTTGGGTGGCTCTTTGGAACGTGGAAGAGCTTGCTGAGTTCGAGAAAAGCTTGTAGATTGGAGGGAGGACTAGAGGAGTCTTCAGTTCAACTAAGTCTTTTTCTTTCTTTATTTTAATTAGAGTTCTTATAATAGTTAGCATGTTTAGGTTTATGTTCTTTGCATGTTTTATGAGTTTTTATGCTTAGAATATATAGTAATATGCCTAGGCTTGTAGAATAATACAAACAAATGGGCCTTGTGTAATGAGATAACGGCATCATAATTTTAATTTTCTACTGCGCACTCACAGCCGCTTCCCAACAGTTTGTGGGTATCGTTGCTGTAAACCCTCACGAGACTACAACTCGTCCACTAGGGACACCTAGGGGTTTTAAAGACTTGTTGCATACGCTAAATGCAATCGTGATCCCTACGAAAGTGGATTAGTTTAATTTTAATTATTTATTATATTATTTTTCTCAATGACTAGCAAAATATTAGGTTTGGGGGTGTGATGGGTGGTAATTATATCACTATTTCCCACTCATTTTACCTAATATCTTGTAAAGTTTCTCGGGTTTTATGAACTTTTTGATGTGTTTTAGTTTATTTTACAGATAAAATAAAATTGGGACTTAATGGAATCATTTAGGATGAAATATGGGTCAAATATAGACTTGATATTTTGATTTTAGAGATTGGAAACTTGAAAGGGAGTCCTAACGAAGTACAGTTTCAGAAATTCTAATTTTGCACAATTGTCGTATTTTGGCCATAATATTTTACTCCAATATCGGATGGAGGTGATTTAAGTTGCAGATTAAAGAAGACTCAAAGATCTACATCTTTGAAGAATAAGATAATTTCTAATTCTGAAGATTTCATGACCGAATTGATGAAACATCCGGAAGTGTGTTATGTGTAATCATTAAAGTCATTTTCAAAACAAATAAATAAATAAATAAAATTATCAAATTTCCACCAAACATGCTTGCATGTATGGTGGAGAATTTGGTGACATGTTTGGTTGAGCAATTGGTGAAGAAATTGGTGGAAGCCTGCAGATTTTCCTATAAATACCAAGCCATTTCATTTGTAATTCTCATGCTTTCTTTAGGTTTTTTTAAGGAATTTAAGAATTGCATTTTGTTTGTATTTATTTTCAGTATTAAATTTATGCATTTTTATTTTCAGTAATAGTAGTAGTTTCTTTTCTTTTATGTTTTGTAGTTATATTTCCGCTGTGGGAAGGGGGAAGCCTTTATTATTTAGTTTATATTAATCTCCCTTAATTATAATATGGAAATTATAATTTAAATTACAGGATTGCCGCCTTAATGGCTGGTTTTATTTATTTGACATAATGTGACACCGCCTATATGGCCGGTCTTTAGGTGACAGATGATTGCCGCCTATATGGCTGGTTTATGGATAAATAATAACACCACCTTTATGGTCGGTTAGACTTAATTGAAAATCTGACTTAATGAGGATACCGCCTGTATGGTTGGTTGGTAATATCTCTGATAATTTCTATATTATAATAAGGGAGATTTCTAAATTAGAAATAGTAAGAGTGGATCCCCTAACCTCAGCATTTTATTTTTATTCTAGGTAGTGATGAAACACAATATTCACATGCTTAATAATTGATTTAATTATAGATGGGTAATTCTTTAGTTTGTTTATTGAATCTTAAGTTTAATGCTTCTTGTTGCCCGATCACCAATAGATTGATGTGGTAAACTTAAAATGAACTTGGAAAATGGATTTTAGGTTTCAGCCTTAGATTCAATAGCTCACGATCTTCCTTGAGGATAGATAATCCTTTAACAGATTTCTTTACAGGATAGAAATATACTTGTCGGGCTGGGGTAGCCATAATTAGAACTTGAACTTAATGAATTTAGGTAACTTGATTAACATAGGAATATGATTAATTGAGTTATTTTGGGTATTTGCATCCGACCATTGGAAGAGGTTTTTGCATATCTTCATGTTCCAGGTTAGCAAATTAATTTATTACACATATATCAGAGAATCAATTTATCATTAGAATAATAATGTGTGGAATCATAACCCTAGATATTTATGTATTTTGTTTATTTTCCTTAGGATTTTCTTTTGTGTATTTATTTATTTTATTTAGCAAATCCATATTCAAACAACCATTCAAGCAATCATTCTCTTCTAGCTTAATTAGATACTTGTAAATAAATTGATTCAATATTATTAACAACAATAGGAATGAAGTCCTCATGGGATCAATATTTTATACTACTTGAACGATACTTGCGCTTGCGTTATACGCGTGCGCCAGTCAGTCAGCATAGGACAATAACCAAACCAACATGTATTTATGTTATTCATATAACATCTTACATTGATAAATTAACCATCATTTGTTGAATATATATATATATATATATATATATATATATATATATTATATATATAGTTTTTTTTGCCCGTGCCTACGGCAGGTGTTACAGTATTTGGCCCGTGCCTACGGCACGATGTTACAGAATTAAATGATTTTATTTTTTAATTAAATGATGTCCGTGCCTACGGCACGGCACGGTGTTACAGAATTAAATGATTTTATTTTTTAATTAAATGATGCCCGTGCCTACGGCACAGTGCACGGTGTTACAGTATTTGGCCCGTGCCTACGGCACGATGTTACAGAATTAAATGATTTTATTTTTTAATTAAATGATGTCCGTGCCTACGGCACGACACGGTGTTACAGAATTAAATGATTTTATTTTTTTAATTAAATGATGCATGTGCCTATGGCACGGTGTTACAGTATTTGGCCCGTGCCTACGGCACGGTGTTACAGAATTAAATGATTTTTATTTTAACTTTCTATTTTTTAATTTGAAAATTTTGATTATTTCCATCAATCAATTCACTCTATTTCCTCCAATTACCAATAAAATGATCTGAGACGTTAATTAAGCCACATAAAGAGAGCCGTGGATGCACTCTCTTTCCTCCAACACCATTCTCCTTTTTATATAGATATATATCCAAATTTATTAACAATCCCCCACTTGCTTAATTTATCAATCTAGAAATCAATTTATGTTATAATACATAAATAAAGATGTTTTTCAACTTGAACCTTTAGCTAGAATCGATACTTCAAAATATTAAACAAAATT